>SZWC01008695.1:0-31568 GCA_023375785.1 Penium margaritaceum
TGGCTTAATTCTGGCACAACTCTGGCACAACTCTGGCACAACTCTGGCACAACTCTGGCACGAAACTGGCACACCTCTGGCACAACTCTGGTACAACCCTGGCACAATTCTGGCACAACTCTGGCACACCTCTAGCACAACTCTTGCACAACTCTGGCACAATTCTGGCACAACTCTCGCGCAACTCTGGCACAACTCTGGCACAAATCCGGCACAACTCTGCCATAACTCTGGCAAAACATTGGCACAACTCCGGCACAACTCCGGCGCAGGTAGGGTGCAACTAGGAGGCAAGTATGGTGTAACTAGGGCGCAATTAGGGTGCAAGTAGAGTGCAACTAGGGCGCAACTAGGGCGCGGGTAGGGTACAACTAGAGCGCAAGTAGGGTGCAAGTAGGGTGCAATTAGGGTGCAAGTAGGGCATAACTAGGGCTTAACTAGGGCACAACTAGGGCGTAAGTATGGCGCAGGTATCGTGCATGTACGGTGGAGGTAGGGCGCAACTATGGCACAATTAGGGCGCAAGTAGGGTGCAACTAGGGCGCAACTAGGGCGCAACTAGGGTGGAAGTAGGGCGCAACTAGGGTGCAACTAGGGCACAACTAGGTTGCAACTAGGGCGCAAGGAGGGCGCAGGTATGGCACGGGTAGGGTGCAACTAGGGTACAGCAAGGGTGCAACTAGGGCGCAAGTAGGACGCAGGTATGGTGCGGGTAGGGCGCAACTAGGGCACAACTAGGGCGCAGGTATAGCGCGAGTAGGGCACAGCCAGGGTGCAACTAGGGCGCAAGTAGGGTGCAAGTAGGGCGTGACTAGGGCGCAACTGTGCCATTTGCATCCTATTCCCGGCTCCCTAGTGTCATAGACGGTCCGGATCGGTGTTTGGGAGATAAAAATGGGTATGACACCAGGACTTCCCGAGAGGTCACCCATCCCAGTACTATTCTGGCCCATGGGCGCTTATCTGCGGAGTTCGAATGGGATCCGGTTTAGTAGCCCAGGTATGATCGCCCAGATATGGTCGTACCAAGTCGGGTAACACCCGGGAGGTAAAACGTGCCACTTCCAGCATGGATTATGACTTAGAGGCGTTCAGTCATAATCCTACACATGGTAGCTTCGCGCCACTGGCTGTTCAGCCAAGCACAATTACTAATAATGTGAATCAAAGGTTCCTCTCGTACTAAGTTGAACTACTGTTGCGGCACCAGATCATCAGTAGGGTAAAACTAACCTGTCTCACGACGGTCTAAACCCAGCTCACGTTTCCTATTGGTGGGTGAACAATCTAACACTTGTTGAATTATGCTTCACAACGATAGGAAGAGCCGACATCGAAGGATCAAAATGCAACTTCGTTATGAACGCCTTGTTGCGACAAGCCAATTATCCCTGTGGTAACGTTTCTGACACCTCTAGCTTCAAATCCCGAAAGACTAAAGGATCGATAGGCTATGCTTTCACAGTTTGTATTCGTACTCAAAATCCAAATCAAATGAGATTTTACCCTTTTATTGCACACAAGATTTCTGTTCTCGTTGAACTCATCTTAGGACACCTGCATTAACAGATGTGCCGCCCCAGCCAAACTCCCCACTTGATAATGTCATCCGCCTGGAGCGGCCGAAGCCTTAACGCTAGAAGCAGGGGCAGAGCCCCGCCTCCACCTCGCGGAATAAGTACAATAAAGTAAAGATTAGTGGTTTTTCACTTGCAGTTGCCCTCCCACTTATAACTGCACATCCTGAGTGAGTTCACAAAGTCGGACTAGAGTCAAGCTCAACATGGGTCTTCTTTCCGAGCTGATTTTCCAAGCCCGTTCCCTTGGCTGTGGTTTTTCTGGATAGTAGATAGGGACAGTGGGAATCTTGTCACCAATTAGATGACGAGGCATTCGGCTACCTTAAGAGAGACATAGTTACTCCCGCCGTTTACCCACACTTGGTTGCATTTCTTCAGTTTGAAATTCAGAGCACTGGGCAGGAATCACATTGTGTCAACATCTGTTGGGACCATAGCAATGCTTTGTTTTAATTAAACAGTCGGATTCCCCTTGTCCATTCCAGATCTGAGCCGGTTGTTCATTGCCTAGTGAAAGCCTCCCCCGAGATGGAAGCATTCCGCGTCCGTTCGCCAGTTGGGACGCGGCGGTCCGCCCTCGGCGCGGGAGCAGCTCGGGTAGAACGCCGATAGCCTGTGGCATCAAGGCGTATGCACACGTTTTCTCGATTTTGAGTATGGACGAGTTTTCTCGATTTCGAGTCGACCAAAAATCCGGCCCCTTAGAATCAGAGAGCCTGGATACGGGCGTTTGGAGGAGCCTATGTTGTATGTTCGAGGGCGGAGGCCATGGTTTTTTTATGCAAAACTTGGGTCTACAATGACCACATGGGTGTGCAACGTGTGTATGGACGAGTTTTATCGATCTCGAGTCAGCCAAAAATCCGGCCCCTTAGTCTCGGAGAGCCTGGAGACGGGCGCTTGGAGGAGCCTGCGCAAGTTGTGCCAAGCTTGCCCTCCAGAAAAAAAACTGGTCGGCCTACTTACAGTCGGCCTTGGCGGCTCGCTAGAGTGAGTCGTCGTATGCTCAAGGGCAGAGGCCATGGATTGTTTGAGCAAACCTTTGGTCTACGATGTCCATATGGGTGTGCGACGTGCGTATGGACAAGTTTTCTCGATTTTGAGTCGGCTAAAAATCCGGCCCCTTAGTCTCGGAGAGTCTGGAGACAGGCGCACGGAGGAGCCTACGTCGTATGCTCAAGGGCAGAGGAGAGCAAATAAAGGGGCGGGAGTCAGGTCCCTGGGGTAGGTGGGTGTGTGCGATGTGCGCATGGACAATTTTTCCCGGATTGGAGACGACGGGGAATTTGGTCCCTTTGTCACGGAAAGGCCGGAGACGAGCGCTCGAGGAAACTTGCGCAACCAGGGCGCAAGTAGGGCACGATTAGGTGGTTATTAGGCCGCAAGTAGAGCGCAACTAGGGCACAAGTAGGGTCCAACTAGGGCGCAACTAGGGTACAACTAGGGCACAAGTAGGGCGCAAGTAAGGTGCAACTAGGGCGCAACTAGGGTGCAACTAGGGCGCAACTAGGACGTAGGTATGGCGCAGGTATGGCGCAGGAAAGGTGCAACTGGGGCGCAACTAGGGCGCAAGTAGAGTGCAACTAGGGTGCAACTAGGGTGTAACTAGGGCACAAGGAGGGCGCAAGTAGGGCGTAACTAAAGCGTAATTAGGGCGCAACTAGGGCGCAACTAGGGCGCAGGTATGGCGCGGGTAGGGTGCAAGTAGGGCGCAAGTACGGCGCAGCTTGGGTCCAACTAGGGCGCAACTAGGGCACAACTAGTGCGCAAGTAGGGCGCAGGTATGGCGTAGGTATGGCGCAGGTAGGGCGCACCAAGGGCATAATTCTGGTGCAAGTAGGGCGCAACAAGGGCGCAACTAGGCCGCAAATAGGGCGCAACTAGGGCAAAACCAGGGCGCAACTAGGGCGTAACTAGGGCGCAACTAGGGCGCAGGTAGGGAGAAACTAGGGTGCAAGTAGGGTGCAATTAGGGTGCAACTAGAGTGCAAGTAGGGCGCAAGTAGGGCGCGGGTAGGGTGCAGCTAGGGCGCAAGTAGGACGCAAGTAGGGCACAAGTAGGACGCAACTAGGGCGCAACAAGGGCGCAACTAGGGTGACACTAGGGTGCAACTAGGGCGCAGGTATGGCGCAGGTATGGCGCGGGTAAGGTACAACTTGGGTGCAACTAGGGCGCAAGTAGGGAAAACTAGGGTGCAACTATGGCGTAACTAGGACGCAAGTAGGGTGCAAGTAGGGTGTAACTAGGGCGCAACTAGGGCGCAACTAGGGCGCAGGTATGGGGCAGGTATGGTACAGGTATGGCGCAGGTAGGGCGCAACAAGGGCGCAATTAGGACGCAAGTTGGGCGCAACAAGGCGCAACTAGGGCGCAAGTAGGGCGCAACTAGGATGAAACTAGGGTGCAACTAGGACGTAACTAAGGTGCAACTAGGACGCGGGTAGGGTGCAACTAAGGCGCACGTAGAGCACAAGTAGGGCGCAACTAGGGCGCAACTAGGGCTCAACTAGGGCGCAACTAGGGCGTGGGTAGGGTGCAACTAGGGCACAAGTAGGGTGAAAGTAGAGTGCAAGTAGGGCACAACTAGGGCGCAACTAGGGCGCAACTAGGGCGCAATTATGGCACAGGTATGGCACAGGTATGGCGCAGGTGGGCGTAACTAGGGCGCAATTAGGGCGCAAGTAGGGCGCAACTATGGCGCAACTAGGACGCAAGTAGGGCACATGTAGGGTGCAAGTAGGGCACAAGTAGGGCGCAACTAGGGTGCAAGTAGGGTGCAGGTATGGCACGAGTAGGGTGCAACTAGGGCGCAAGTAGGGTGCAAGTACAGCGCAACTAGGGTGCAAGTAGGGCGCAACTAGGGTCAACTAGGGTGCAACTAGGGCGCAGGTATGGGGTGGGTAGGGTACAGGTAGGGTTCAATGAGGGCGCAACTAGGGCGCAACTAGGGCGCAGGTATGGTGCGGGCAGGGCGCAGCAAGGGTGCAACTAGGGCGCAAGTAGGGTGCAGGTATGGCACTGGTAGGGCGCAGATAGGGCGCAACTAGGGCGCAACTAGGGTGCAGATATAGCGCGGGTAGGCCACAGCAAGGGTGCAACTAGGTCGCAAGTAGGGCGTGACTGGGGCGTAACTAGGGCGTAAGTATGTCGCAAGTAGGGTGCAAGTAGGGCGTAATTAAGGTGCAAATAGGGAGCAACTAGGGCGCAACTAGGACGCAGGTATGGCGCAGGACTGGCGCAGATAGGGTGCAACTAGGACGCAAGTAGGGTGCAACTGGGGCGCAACTAGGGCGCAACTAGGGCGCAAGTAGGGCGCAGGTATGGCGCAGGTATGGTGCAGGTAGGGCGCAACAAGGGCGGAATTAGGGCGCATGTAGGGCGCAACAAGGGCGCAACTAGGGCACAAGTAGGACGCAACTAGTGCACAACTAGGGCGCAACTAGGGCACAACTAGGGCGCAACTAGGGCGCGGGTATGGTGCAACTAGGGCGCACGTATGGCGCAATTAGGACGCAATTAGGGCGCAAGTAAGGTGCAACTAGGACACAACTAGGGTGCAGGTAGGGTGCAACTAGGGTGCAAGTAGGGTGCAAGTAGGGCACAACTAGGGTGCAAGTAGGGCACAACTAGGGCGCAACTAGGGCGCAAGTAGGGCGCAGGTATGGGGCAAGTATGGCGCAGGTAGGGCGTAACTAGGACGCAATTAGGGTGCAAGTAGGGCGCAACTAGGGCGAAATTAGGGAGCAAGTAGGGCGCAAGTGAGGCCCAAGTAGGACGCAGCTATGGCGCAACTAGGGCGCAAGTAGGGCACAGGTATGGCGTGGGTAGGATGCAACTAGGATGTAGCAAGGGTGCAACTAGGACGCGAGTAGGGCGCAGGTATGGCGCGGGTAGAGCGCAGGTAGAGCGCAACTAGGGTGCAACTAGGGTGTAGGTATAGCGTGGGCAGGGTACAGCAAGGGTGCAACTAGGGTGCAAGTAGGGTGCAAGTAGAGCGTGACTAGGGCGCAACTGCGCCATTCGCGTCCTTGTCCCGGCTCCCTAGTGCCGGAGACGGTCCGGGTCGGCGTTTGGGAGATAAAAATGGGTACGACACCAGGACTTCCTGGGAGGTCACCCATCCCAATACTATTCTGGCCCATGGGCGCTTATCTACAGAGATTGAATGGGATCCGGAAAAGTAGCCCAGGTATGATCGTACCACGCTTGGAAAGGGATGGGTCGAGAATGTGACACATGTGGAGATGCAACGTGGACGAGCGGAGTGGGCGGTGTAGGGCACGTAGATGCGTTTTGTTTCCACACGGGGAGAGGGGGAGGGGGTTTGGGACACAGGATTGAGGTGCACATTGCAACGGCTTAGGGGTTAGGCAGCACGGGCGGTGTCGAGGAGGGGTGCGGTGGGGTGACGTCGGCCCGGGTGTGGCATGCGAGTTGGTACACCGTGGCGGTGGAAAGCGAGGTGCATGTGGGCACGTGCGGGCGTGAGCGGGGATCCCGGCCGGGAGTGGCAGAGGTTCAGACCGCGTTCGCGACGTGCGGGTGCGACGGACTAGAGGCGGCCGTGCACGGTGCAGGTTTGTCGCGTTCATGCCGTACAAAACGGTGGGATGAACGGGAGGGGATGGCGAGCGGGTTGGTACGACTCGTGGGGTGGAAAAGAGGGGTGCGGGTGCTTGGGTTGGTACGACTCATGGGGTGGGAAAGAGGCGTGCGGGCGCTTGGGTTGGTATGACTCGTAGGGTGGGAAAGAGGCGTGCGTGCGCTTGGGCTGGTATGTGTAGGTGGGCATGGAAAGGGTGGGCAATGCGTGGGTGTGGGCGCGGGTATGCGTGTTGTGCAGGCGGCGGAGTGCATTCGCGTACAATGGGGGTGTGCGGCTGGGTTTGCGGGCCGTTGTTGCAATGGCATGGGTTGAAACGAGAGCGGGAGTCGAACCCGCATGCGTTCCCAAAAGCAAACATCTCGTTAGGGAGGAGGGGAGGGGAGGGGAGGAGAGGGGATTTCCCGGAGGAACAAATCGGTAGAACAGAGGCTGAACCTCAGTGGATCGTAGCAGCAAGGCTACTCTGCCACTTACATTACCCCGTTCTGGTTGAAGTTGTCTGCAAATGAGATATCTCCCCGAACATTTGGAATTGGTCCAGACGAATCATGACATATGCTCGCAGAGGCGCACAGGTGGCCCTGTTTTGAGTCGAGTAACACCGGGGAGGTAAAAAGTGCCGCTTCTACTATGTATTCTGACTTAGAGGCATTCATTCATAATCCTACACATGGTAGCTTTGCACCACTGGCTTTTCAGCCAAGCGCAATTACCAATTAACTAGGGCACAAGTAGGGCGCAAGTAGGGCGCAATTACCAATTGCGCCCTACTTGCGCCCTACTTGTGCCCTAGTTGCGCCCTAGTTGCGCCTATGCACCCTAATTGTACCCTAGTTGCGCCCTACCTGCGCCATACCTGCGCCATACCTGCGCCCTACTTGCACCCTACTAGCACCCTCGCTGAATGCGGGTTGGTACGACTCGCGGGGTAGGAAGAAGGGGTACGGGTGCTTCGGTTGGTACAACTCGTGGGGTGGGAAAGAGGTGTGCGGGCGCTTGGGTTGGTATGAATCGTGGGGTGGGAAAGATGCGTGCGTGCGCTTGGGTTGGTACGTGCGAGTGGGCGTGGAAAGAGTTGGCAATGCATGGGTGTGGACGCAGGTGTGCGTGTTGTACAGGCGGCGGAGTGCGAGGGGGGTGCGTGGCCGGGTTTGCGGGCTGTTGATGCAATGGAATGGGTCAAAACGAGAGCGGGAGTCAAACCCGCATGTGTTCCCAAAAACGAACATCTCGTTAGGCGGGAGGGGATGGGAGGGGAGGGAAGGGGAGTTCCCGGAGGAACAAATCAGTAGAACAAAGGCTGAACCTCAGTGGATCGTAGCAGCAAGGCTACTCTGCCACTTACAGTACCCCGTTCTGGTTTAAGCCATATGCAAATGATTTATCTCCCCAAACATTTGGAATTGGTCCAGACAAATCACGACATATGCTCTCGGAGGCGCACAGACACCCTTATCTCGAGTCCGGTAACACCCGGGGAGGTAAAAAGTGCCGCTTCCAGCATGGAGTCTGACTTAGAGTCGTTCAGTCATAATCCTACATATGGTAGCCTCGCGCCACTGGATTTTCAGCCAAGCGCAATCAGAAATTATGTGAATCAACAGTTCCTCTTGTACTAAGTTGAATTACTGTCACGGCATGAGATCATCAGTATGGTAAAACTAACCTGTCTCACGGCGGTCTAGACCCAGCTCACGTTCCCTATTGGTGGGTGAACAATCCAACACTTGGTGGATTCTGCTTCACAATGATATGAAGAGCCAACATCGAAGGATCAAAAAGCAACGACGCTATGAACGCTTGGCTGCCACAAGCCAGTTATCCATGTGGTAACTTTCCTGACACCTCTAGCTTCAAATTCCGATAGACTAAATGATCAATAGGCCATGCTTTCACAGTTTGTATTCGTACTGAAAATCAAAATCAAATGAGCTTTTACCCTTGTGTTCCACACCAGATTTCTGTTCTCGTTGAGCTCATCTTAGAACACCTGCGTTATCTTTTGACAAATGTGCCGCCCCAGCCAAACTCCCCACCTGACAATGTCATCCGCCTGGATCGGCCGAAGCCTTAACGCTAGAAGCAGGGGCAGAGCCCCGCCTCCACCTCACGAAATTAGTAAGATAACGTCAAGAGAAGTGGTATTTCACTTGCGGTTGCCCTCCCACTTGTAACTACACCTCCTGAGTCATTTCACAAAGTCGGACTAGAGTCAAGCTCAACAGGGTCTTCTTTCCCCACTGATTTCTCCAAGCCTGTTCCCTTGGCTGTGGTTTTGCTGTATAGTAGATAGGGATACAAAGAATCTCGTTAATCCATTCATGCACGTCACTAATTAGATGACGAGGCATTTGGCTACCGTAAGAGAGTCATAGTTACTCCCCCCGTTTACCCGCGCTTGGTTGAATTTCTTCACTTTGATATGTAGAGCACTGGGCAGAACTCACATTGCGGCAACATGTGTTGGGACCATCGCAATGCTTTGTTTTAATTAAACAGTCGGATTCCCCTTGTCCAATCCAGTTCTGAGCCGGTTGTTCACTGCCTAGGGAAAGCCTCCCCCGAGAGGGAAGCGTTCTGCGCGTGTCGGCCGGTCGGCATGCGGCTGTCCGTCCTGGCCACGGGAGCAGCTCAGGCAGACTGCCGACAGCCTGCGGCTTGAGGCGTATGGACAAGTTTTCTCGATTTCAAGTATGGACAAGTTTTCTTGATTTCGAGCCGGCCAAAGATCCGGCCCCTTACTCTCGGAGAGCCTGGAGACGGGCGCTTGGAGGAGCCTACGTCGTATGCTCGAGGGCGGAGGGGAGCAAATACAGGGGGGGGAGTCAGGTCCCTGGGGTATGTGGGTGTGTGCGATGTGTGTATGGACAAGTTTTCCCGGATTGGAGTCGATGGAAATTTTGGTCCCGTAGTCACGGAGAGGCCGGAGACGAGCGCTCAAGGAAACTTGCGCAACCAGGGCGCAAGTAGGGCACAATTAGGTGGCCATTAGGCCACAAGTAGAGCGCAACTAGGGCACAAGTAGGGTCCAACTAGGGCGCAACTACGGCGCAACTAGGGTGCAAGTAGGGCGCAAGTAGGGCGCAACCAGGGCATAACTAGGGTGCAACTAGGACGCAACTAGGGCGCAGGTATGGCGCAGGTATGGCGCAGGTAAGGTGCAAAAAGGGCGCAGCTAGGGCGTAAGTAAGGCGCAACTAGGGTGCAACTAGGGCGCAACTAGGGCGCAAGTAGGGCGCAAGTAGGACGTAACTAGGGCGCAACTAGGGCGCAACTAGGGCGCAACTAGGGCGCAGGTATGGTGCAGGTATGGCGTGGGTAGGGTGCAAGTAGGGCGCAAGTAGGGCGAACTAGGGCGCAAGTAGGGTGCAACTAGGGCGCAACTAGGGTGCGGGTAGGGTGCAACCAGGGCACAAGTAGGGCGCAAGTTGGATGCAACTAGGGCGCAATTAGGGCGCAACTAGGGCGCAAGTAGGGCGCGGGTAGGGTGCAACTAGGGCGCAAGTAAAGCGCAAGTTGGACGCAAGTAGGGCGCAACTAGGGCGCAACTAGGGTGCAACTAGGGCGCAAGTAGGGCGTAGGTATGGCGCAGGTATGGCGCAGGTTGGGCGCAACTAGGGCGCAATTAGGGTGCAAATAGGGCGCAACTAGGGAGCAACTAGGACACAAGTAGGGCGCAAGTGGGGCGCAAGTAGGGCGCAAGTAGGACGCAACTAGGGCGCAAGTAGGGTGTAGGTATGGCGCGGGTAGGGTGCAACTAGGGCGCAAGTAGGGCGCAAGTAGGGCACAAGGAGGGCGCAACTATGATGCAAGTAGGGCGCAACTAGGGTGCAACAAGGGCGTAATCATGGCGTAGGTATGGCGCGGGTAGGGCGCAGGTAGGGTTCAACGAGGGCGCAACTAGGGCGCAACTAGGGCGCAGGTATGGTGCGTGTACGGTCCAGCAAGGGTGCAACTAGGACGCAAGTAGGGCCGGGTATGGCGCGGGTAGGACGCAGGTAGGGCGCAACTTTGGCGCAACTAGGGTGCAGGTATGGCGCAGGTAAGGCGCAACAAGGGTGCAACTAGGGCGCAAGTAGGGCTCAAGAAGGGCGCTACTGGGGCGCAACTAGGGCGCAAGTAGGACGCAAGTAGGGCGTAAGTAGGGCGGAGCTAGGGTGCAACTAGGGCGCTGCTAGGGCACAACTAGGGCGCAGGTATGGCGCAGGATTGGCACGGGTAGGGTACAACTAGGGCGCAAGTAGGGCGCAAGTAGGGCACAACTAGGGCGCAACTAGGGCGCAACTAGGGTGTAAGTAGGGCACAGGTATGGTGCAGGTATGGCGCAGGTAGGGCGCAACAAGGACGCAATTAGGGCGCAAGTAGGGCGCAACAAGGGCGCAACTAGGGCGCAAGTAGGGCGTAACTATGGTGCAACTAGGGCGCAACTAGGGCACAACTAGGGCACAACTAGGACACGGGTAGGGTACAACTAGGGCACAAGTAGGACTCAACTAGGGCGCAATCAGGGCGCAAGTAGGGCGCAACTAGGGCACAACTAGGGCGCGGGTACGGTGCAACTAGGGCGCAAGTATGGCTCAATTAGGGTGCAAGTAGGGCGCAAGTAGGACGTAACTAGGGTGCAACTAGGGCGCAAGTAGGGAGCAAGTAGTGTGCAGGTATGGCGCAGGTATGGCGCAGGTAGGGCGCAACTCGTGCGCAATTAGGGCGCAAGTCCATGTTGACTTCTCCAAGTCGAACTCGACTTGGAGTCGCCAAGTCGGAAGTCGGAAGTCGGCTCATGGCCACCCAAGTCGACTTGGGTTCATCCAAGTTGGTTTGTAAGAGGCACCAAAACGTGTGAACAACATTTATTGCAAGTCATTTGTGCAATATGCACGTTCTCATCATGAAATAAATGTGGCATTTTTGTCATATTGTTTCTCGTCATCCAACATACTTCACAAGTCACCATGACGTATAACACACCACTAGCTGGCATACTCGGTGTCTCAACCTGCTCCTAGGGGTATGCGGGGAATTTTCTGATTTCCGTAGTTACGGAGCAGAAATCTGCCGCGAGCTCCGGCTACATCCGATGGTTTGCGGCATCCTGGAAGTGGAAGATAAAGGGAGCGATCAAGTTGTACAAGGTTGCTGACATGGCATGGAGCGATGGGTGCTTGGCTCGTAGCCAAGCATCTACCTTCCGCATCGCACCACGTGAGCGAGCAAGGGAGCGAGAGGACACCGACGTGGTGTGGATGGATGGGTACTTGACTGTTAACCGACCATCCATCCACGCCATGCCGACGTGGCGAGGTGTGATGCCTGCTTTGCGTGGATGATTGGCTGTTAGCCTTGCGTCCACCCCCCACTGTGCAAGATATGCCGTTTGCCAAGGAGGTACTGCCGCGAGGATCAGCCGTCAAGCGCGGCAAGGTCAACTTGCCTCGATTCCTCGCTAGGCCGAATGGAACTTGACCTCGTCCCTATCAAAACAAAAGTCCTGGTATATTGCTTCCCCTACCCCAAACCAATGAAAGAGTGTACAATGTTCCCAGTTTGTACAAGGGGGTCAAGTCAAGTCCACGTCCAAGTCGACTTGGACCGACATGGCGACTCCGACTTGACCCCCTCAAGTCGGAAGTGGGAGTCAACATGGGCGCAAGTAGGCCGCAACTAGGGCGCAACTATGGCACAAGTAGGGCGCAAGTAGGGTGCAACTAGGGTGCAGAAAGGGTGCAACTAGGACGCAAGTAGGGCGCAGGTATGGCGCGGGTAGGGCGCAGGTAGGGCACAGTTAGGGCGCAACGAGGACGCAGGTATAGCGCTGGTAGGGCGCAGCAAGGGTGCCACTAGGACACAAGTAGGGCGCAAGTAGGGTGCAACTAGGGTGCAATTGCGCCATTCGCGTCCTATCTTGGCTTCCTAGTGTCGGAGACAGTCCGGGTTGGCGTTTTGGAGATAAAAATGGGTACAACACTAGGACTTCCGGGAGGTCACCCATCCTAGTACTGTTCTGGCCCATGGGTGCTTCTCTGCAAAGTTTGAATGTTATAATGTCTTCATAGTTGCGTAGCTCCTCGAACACCTCTGTCAAATCGGTGTTCTTGATGTCCGTGACTTTTTGCCGTCGAAGTAGACCGCACCGAAAGTCCTTGTACGACTCGCCAAGGTGAAGAAGGACAGGGTCCAGCCACTCTAGGATGGTGCAAGAGGCACCGAGACCGAGAATGCGCCGGCGGAGATCCATGGCGGCATCCCAATACTCGGCAACGGGAGCACCCGGCTTTGGACGAAGGTTGCAAAGCTTCTCGTGCAGTGATATGACCAGAGCCATCCCTTGCTCCTCTTTTTGGGTGGCCAGATGCTTCCACGCATCGTGAGGTGGAGGGTCACCACTTCGTGGATTCTCAGGGTCCTCCCCCTTGCCTCCAAAGCGGAAATGACAAACGGCATACTGCTGGTCCTCTGGGAGTGCGCGAACTAGAGCATTAAATGCTCTGAGGAGCACTCGCGCGTCGGCATCGTCGGGCGAACTATGCGTCGGCATAGTAGTAGAGGACTACTACTAGGTAGTAGTCCTCTAGACCATGCTCCGCCGCCCATAAGAGGAAAACGTCCTTCCAGGAGAGGAAATCACGCACACCCAACAGCGGCGGCGTTAGTTCTTTATGGGACAGAACCTTGCTCAGTTCATCCCATGTCATCCCAGTGGAGGTAGCACCGGCACCGGCACCGACACCGGTGCTAACCCCAACGTTAGCGCCAGCTGCTCCTGGTGTGGATTCAGCTGCACTCATGGCTCCTGGTAGGTTGCTTGGTGACCGAGGGCACTGGGTAAGTGCTATGGGCCACCCCCTTCAGCCGAATAAAATTTTGGCAGCAATTCGCCGGGCCCACTTTGGGCCCAGTTTTCTGCCGCGAGCCCAAGGCTCGATAGGAACCACCTATCTTGACCTGAGACCTGTTTCCAGGCCACCTGGGACCCGCTCAGACACTTGTAGAGCCAGGGGACCCCGCTGTCACCTCATGAGAGGTGGAAAAGCGCTTGGGCCCTTCCCCTTTGCTCCCTTTCCTCCCAAAACGTGGATCACCCCCTCTCCCGCCGCCACCACTCACAGGGCGCGGCCTAGGGATGCTGTTTCGACGCGTCCTATGCATTGCGCCGCCTGCTTTTGCGGCGGCCGCGCGGATCTTCTTCCGTGCTCTACTCGGCCGCCCCTTTTTCCGCTTGGCGCCGACGCGATGCCCCACTCTCAGCCGTCAAACTTGGCTCTGATACCATGAGGATCACGTTACGAAGATTTTGCAACAAACGGCATGAGAAATGGTGGCTTCTAGAGCCAAAACGCCATGGCGGCAGGTCAGGAAAAAACTACAAGTGCGGGAGTAACAAGACAGAGTAGTCCTAGGGGGTGAGGTCGCTAATCGACCTCACCCGTCACGCCGGCAAGCGAAGCTCGCCGGCGAACGTGCTTGATCGAGGGCGAAAGCCCTCGACAACCCAAAAACTGGCACGAGAGAGTCTGCGCACCCCATGGGGGGTGCGCGATATGCCACTTACAAAGTGGCATAGTCTTGGCCTACCCAAACATCAATTTGCAGGTCCAACATGGGTCTCATAAGTAAAAACAAGCAAATGTCAGCTACACCCAGAGGACAAAACTAGGTTTGCTAGAGGAGCCTAAGCACATAGTAGGACGTGAAGCTTTAGTGATGAAGAGGGAGGGAGGGCCATGCGGTCAGGATGGAGGCGACCACCCGTGAGGAGAAGAGGAGTTGCGTGCCTTCACGGTTCATCGCCTCCACTCACTGTACCGGCATGCCCTGCGTACTCACGGCCACCACAAGAGGAGTATATACAGTGAGAGATTAACACGCCCCCTTGGACGGGAGTGCAGCAGGCAAGCAACCCAGTTGTTGCACTTGTAGTAAGAGAGAAGGGGATGATAGAGCCTTGGTGAGAAAATCCGCCAGCTGTGCCTTCCCACTGATGGAACATACCTCAACTGTCCCAGCATCCACTGCCTCTCGTAGGAAGTGATGTTCGACACTGATATGCTTTGTGCGTGGATGCAACACGCCATCATTTGCTGCAATGCGGCGTGCAGCTGAGCTATCACTTTTCACTGGTACAGCAGCTGTGCGCACGCCAAGTTCTTCAAGCAGCCGTGCAAGCCAAATCCCTTCACATGCTGCCTCGCCCAAAGCCATGTATTCAGCCTCAGCCACACTGCGTGCCACACAGGACTGTTTGGCGCTGCGCCATGACACAGCGGTGCCCCACACACGAAACACACAACCACCCCGACTGCGTGCTGCACGGTCACGAGCATAATCACTGTCACAATAAACATCCAGAACTGGACCTGTGGTTGGGGCAAACACAAGACCAAGGGCGGCAGTCTCCAACACATAATGCAACAGCTTCGGCAATGCTTTCTGGTGTGTACTGCGTGGCTGCTGGCTGAACTGAGCGAGCACATTGAATGCACATGCAATGTCAAGACGTGTGGTGGAGGCAAGGTATGAGAGACTGCCAGTGATCTGTCTGTAGAGTGTCGGGTCGGCATCGGGACCGTAGTCTGTGGTGCGTGCATCTAGCAAGTGTGCGTAGACATCAGGACTCATGGGAGTGGTTTGTCGAGGAAGATGTTGTACCAAGTGTTGAAAACGTGCAGTGAGATGCGCAATGAATTGACCTTGATGAAGTGTCAGTGTTCGTGCTATGCGGTCACGCGTGATGGTTCCATACTTGCCCACAGGCGCATACGTATCTGTGAAGTCTTGTCCTGGGATCTGATGGAAACCTTTTGCCACCAGCCTTGCTTTATGCTTCTCAATCAGACCTTTGAGGTTTCTTTTCAGTTTGAATACCCATTTCACATCGATAGCCTTCCGGCCAGGTGGCAAAGGCACCAACTCATATACCTTATGCTCAAGCAGTGCATTCAGCTCTGCCACCATTGCTTGTTCCCATTTGGCGGCATCCGGACGCCCCCTGGCTTCAGCCACGGTCAGTGGTTCACTTACAGCGTGGTCCATTGGTGCGGTGCCGACAGTGTGGTAGAACTGCTTATAGTCAACTCTTGGCAGATCACGCAAGGATCGCCGCACCGGGTTAGGTGGTGGTGATCCTTCACTCTCTGACTCTGCACGAGGGTTCAGCGGCGTGAGGCCTGGGGGCACCTGAGTGTCACCTGAGTCTATGCTGGCCAGGTCTGTAGGTGAAAGCAGGTCTCTCGGCACCGGATCGACCATGTTCCTGTCTTGCTTTGTTTGATTCCTACGACCTGACTCTTGTGACTGGAGAGGCATAAAGACGGGTACACTCACGTACTCAGGGTAGTGTTCCCTCGAGGCGAGAGTAGGTGCATGACGCAGGGTGCGAAATGACTTGTAGGGCATGTGTTCTAGAAACGAGGCATCTCGACTTTCGACAAAGCAATGGTTTGTGGGATCCCAAAATCGCCATGCCTTGGAGGCATGTGACACCCCAACAAAAACGCACCATCGACCACGTGGACTGAGTTTGTTCTCTCGTTGTGGCGGTGCAAACCAAACACAGGCCATTGTACCCCACACTCTNGCAGGGTGCAAAATGACTTGTAGGGCATGTGTTCTAGAAAGGAGGCATCTCGACTTTCGACAAAGCAATGGTTTGTGGGATCCTAAAATCGCCATGCCTTGGAGGCATGTGACACCCCAACAAAAACGCACCATCGACCACGTGGACTGAGTTTGTTCTCTTGTTGTGGCGGTGCAAACCAAACACAGGCCATTGTACCCCACACTCTGGCCGGCCTGAGGTCGGCCTTCTCTTTGAACCAACGTTCCCAGGGTGATACCGACTTGGGCAGTGGCCCTTGCGGCACACAGTTCCATACCCACGTGATACATTCTACAGCTTCTTCCCAGAACCCAAACAACAGGCCGGACTCAGTGAGCAATGTGCGTAAGGCATCACCAAGAGTTCCGTGCCAACGTTCGGCCACTCCATTCTGTTGTGGCGTGTATGGGGTTGTACACTGATGTTCGACTCCTCTCAATTTGAGTTCTGCTGTTAGTGTGCCAAGAAACTCTCCTCCTCTGTCAGTTTGCAGCTTGAGCAATGAGCAACCGGTCTGTCTCTCAGCTAGAGGGATCCATTCAGCAATGGAACGTTGGGCATCTGCTTTAGTTTTCAACAGAAAAGCCCAACGGAAGCGGCTGTAATCATCAGTGAGAGTCAAGACATACAATGACCCATACTGAACTGATGGCACTGGCATCGGTCCTGTCAGATCCGCATGCACCAGCGCAAGTGGTTTGGTCATCACACTGTCTGACCTGTGAAAGGTTTGCCTATGGGCCTTCCCTTCGTGACACTCAAGACACGTGTCTGCTTTGAGACTGTGAGGACAATCGCTAGGAAGCAAGCCATGTGCGGGTGTGTGTTTCAGTAAGTCGGCAACAGTTTCAGTGTTGATGTGGGCAAGTCGGCGATGGATGAGTTCTGTGTGCTTTGCATCTGTGCTTGTGACAACATGCACTTGGGGGCGGTTCACTTGTGATTGGACAAACGGGAACAAGGTCAGTTTGTACAACATGTCAGTGTGCAGCGGCCCATCAACCAACAAGGCACCAGACGCATCAAAAAGCATGCATCGCTGCTTCTGTATAAGTGCGGACACATTGGCTTCCTGGTCTAGTTGCCCCCCCGACAGCAAGTTCACTTTCAGCCGTGGCACATACAAGACACCCGTCAGCCACAAAACCCCACCTGGTGCTTGGAGAGCCACCGTCCCCACACCTTCAACCGACAGCACTTCTCCAGACCCCGTCTTCACACCCTCAACATCACGCGTGGCATGCAATGTGACAAACAGCTGACGATGCGGCGACATATGGTGCAATGCGGCAGTGTCAAACAACCACTCATGCATAGGCAATGCGTGCGTTGTGGTGATGTGCGTGTGACCCAACCTCTGACCTGGTGGCTGTGAGCTGGCTGTAGGCTCAGGTGGGTGCAGCTCCATGGGTGCGCTCCACCCTGGTCCGGGAGGAAGTGGGGAGGGCTGCTGTGGCTCAATCCTCTCGGCGTACACCCTCTGTGCCCATGCCGGAACGGGAGCTGGTGCAGTGACGTACGGGTACATGAAGATAGGCCCCTGGTACTGTGGAGGTGGAGCAGAGCCTGTTGGATACATGGGCAACTGCAACTGCTGTGGACCAAAAGTTGCCGCCCCAAAGGGTGCCGGCGCTCGTGGTCCTACAACAGGCTGTGTCGTCCATGCTGGGGGGTGCAGGTGCTGACTGGAATGAGGAAACGGCGTGGGTGGCTGGCCCACCGCTGGACGTGTCTGCTGTGCAGCAGGAGTCATAATGCGTTGCAGAGACGGACAGGCCCTCCAGTAGTGAGCCGGCTGTCCACAGTAGTTGCAGGTGCGGTTTCCTGCTCCCTGGCCGCGGCCTCGCCCCTTACCACCTTGCCCGCCTCTGCCCCCAGCGCCTCCCCTTCCTCCTCCGCCTCCTCCACCCGAATGCTGGTGCGAGGGGTGGGAGGTACCTCCGCCCTGGTGCACAAATGCGCTTGCTGCCGCCCCCTCATCCTCGCGTGCCTCGCCTCGTATGATGTCTTCATAGTTGCGTAGCTCCTCGAACACCTCTGTCAAATCGGTGTTCTCGATGTCGGTGACTTTTAGCCGTCGAAGTAGACCGCGCCGAAAGTCCTTGTACGACTCGCCAAGGTGAAGAAGGACAGGGTCCAGCCACTCTATGATAATGCAAGAGGCACCGAGACCGAGAATGCGCCGGCAGAGATCCATGGCGGCATCCCAATACTCGGCAACGGGAGCACCCGGCTTTGGACGAAAGTTGCAAAGCTTCTCGCGCAGTGATATGACCAGAGCCATCCCTTGCTCCTCTTTTCGGGTGGCCAGATGCTTCAACGCATCGTGAGGTCGAGGGTCACCACTTTGTGGATTCTCAGGGTCCTCCCCCTTGCCTCCAAAGCGGAAATGACGAACGGCATACTGCTGGTTCTCTGGGAGTGCGCGAACTAGAGCATTAAATGCTCTGAGGAGCACTCGCGCATCGGCATCGTCGGGCGGCGGGGCTAGGTAGTAGTCCTCTAGACCATGCTCCGCCGCCCATGAGAGGAAAACGTCCTTCCACGAGAGGAAATCACGCACACCCAACAGCGGCGGCGTTAGGTCTTTATGGGAAAGAACCTTGCTCAGTTCGTCCCATATCATCCCAGTGGAGGTAGCACCGGCACTGGCACCGACACCGGTGCTAACCCCAACGTTAGCGCCAGCTGCTCCTGGTGTGGATTCAGCTGCACTCATGGCTCCTGGTAGGTTGCTTGGTGACCAAGGGCACTGGGTAAGTGCTATGGGCCACCCCCTTCGGCCGAATAAAATTTTGGCAGCAATTTGCCAGGCCCACTTTGGGCCCAGTTTTCTGCCGCGAGCCCAAGGCTCGATAGGAACCGCCTATCTTGACCTGAGACCTGTTTCCAGGCCACCTGGGACCCGCTCAGACACTTGTAGAGCCAGGGGACCCCGCTGTCACCTCATGAGAGGTGGAAAAGCGCTTGGGCCCTTCCCCTTTGCTCCCTTTCCTCCCAAAACGTGGATCACCCCCTCTCCCGCCGCCACCACTTATAGGGCGCGGCCTAGGGATGCTGTTTCGACGCGTCCTATGCCTTGCGCGGCCTGCTTTTGTGGCGGCCGCGTGGATCTACTTCTGCGCTCTACTCGGCCGCCCCTTTTTCCGCTTGGCGCCGACGCGATGCCCCACTCTCAGCCGTCGAACTTGGCTCTGATACCATGAGGATCACGTTACGAAGAGTTTGCAACAAACGGCATGAGAAATGGTGGCTTCTAGGCTAAGCTAGAGCCAAAACGCCATGGCGGCAGGTCAGGAAAAAACTACAAGTGCGGGAGTAACAAGACAGAGTAGTCCTAGGGGGTGAGGTCGCTAATCGACCTCACCCGTCACGCCGGCGAGCGAAGCTCGCTGGCGAACGTGCTTGATCGAGGGCGAAAGCCCTCGACGACCCATAAACGGGCGCGAGAGAGTCTGTGCACCCCATGGGGGGTGGGCGATATGCCACTTACAAAGTGGCATAGTCTTGGCCTACCCAAACATCAATTTGCAGGTCCAACATGGGTCTCATAAGTAAAAACAAGCAAATGTCAGCTACACCCAGAGGACAAAACTAGGTTTGCTAGAGGAGCCTAAGCACATAGTAGGACGTGAAGCTTTAGTGATGAAGAGGGAGGGAGGGCCATGCGGTCAGGATGGAGGCGACCACCCGTGAGGAGAAGAGGAGTTGCGTGCCTTCACGGTTCGTCGCCTCCACTCACTATACCGGCATGCCCTGCGCACTCACGGCCACCACAAGAGGAGTACATACAGTGAGAGATTAACACGCCCCCTTGGACGGGAGTGCAGCAGGCAAGCAACCCAGTTGTTGCACTTGTAGTAAGAGAGAAGGGGATGATAGAGCCTTGGTGAGAAAATCCGCCAGCTGTGCCTTCCCACTGATGGTACATACCTCAACTGTCCCAGCCTCCCCCAAGAGGGAAGTGTGCGCGCCCGTCGGTCGGTCGGCACGCGGCAGTCCGCCTTGCCGCGGGAGCAGCTCGGGCAGACCGCCGACGCCTGCAGTGTCGAGGTTTATGGATGAGTTTTTTTCATTTCGTGTATGGACGAGTTTTCTCGATTTCGAGTCGGCCAAAAATCCGGCCCCTTAGTCTCGGAGAGCCTGGAGACAGGCATTCGGAGGAGCCTACTTTGTATGCTTGAGGGTGGAGGCCATGGTTTTATTGAATGTAACTTGGGTCTACAATTTCCATATGGGTGTGCAACGTGCGTATGGATGAGTTTTTCGATTTTGAGTCGGCCAAAAATCCGGCCCCTTAGTCTCGGAGAGCCTGGAGACGGGCGCTTGGAGGAGCCTACGTCATATGCTCGAGGGCAGAGGTGATGGATGTTTTGAGCAAAACTTTGGTCTACGATGTCCATATGGGTGTGCGAAGTGGGTATGGACAAGATTCCTTGATTTTGAGCAAGCAAAAAATCCGCCCCCCTAGTCTCAGAGAGCCTGGAGACGGGCGCTCGGAGGAGCCTACGTCGTATGCTCAAGGGCGTAGGAGAGCGAATATAGGGGCGGGAGTAAGGTCCCTGTGGTACGTAAGTGTGTGCGACGTGCGTATGGACAAGTTTTCCCAATTGGAGTCGAGGGAAAATTTGGGCCCTTAGTCACGGAGAGGCCAGAGACGAGTGCTCGAGGAAACTTGCGCAACCAGGTCACAAGTAGGGCACGATTAGGTGGCTATTAGGGCGCAAGTAGGGCGCAACTAGGGCGCAATTAGGGCGCAACTTGGGCACAACTAGGGTGCAACTAGGGTGCAAGTAGGGTGCAACTAGGGCGCGACTAGGGCGAAACTAGGGCGCAACTAGGCTGCAGGTATGGCACGGGTAAGGTGCAACGAGGGCGAAGGTGGGGGGCAACTAGGGGGCATTCAGGGCGCAACTAGGGCGCAAGTAGAGTGCAAGTAGGACGCAACAAGGGCGTAACTAGGGCGCAACTAGGGTATAACTAGGGCGCAGGTATGGCGCAGGTATGGTGCTGGTAGGGTGCAAGTATGGCGCAAGTAGGGCGCATGTATGGCGCAACTAGTGCACAACTAGGGCGCAACTAGGGCACAAGTAGCGCGCAGGTATGGTGCAGGTTTGGCATAGGTAGGGCGCAACAAGGGCGCAATTAGCGCGCAAGTAGGGCGCAACAAGGGCGCAACTAGGGCAGAACTAGGGCGCAACTAGGACTCAACTAGGGCATAACTAGGGTGCAACTAGGGCTCAACTAGGGCGTGGGTAGGGTGCAACTAGGGCGCAAGTATGGCGCAAGTAGGGCGCAACTAGGGCGCAAGTAGGGCGCAAGTAGGGCGCAACTAGGGCGCAACTAGGGCAGAACTAGGGCGCAACTAGGGCTCAACTAGGGCATAACTAGGGTGCAACTAGGGCGCAACTAGGGCGCAACTAGGACGCAACTAGGGCATAACTAGGGTGCAACTAGGGCTCAACTAGGGCGTGGGTAGGGTGCAACTAGGGCGCAAGTATGGCGCAAGTAGGGCGCAACTAGGGCGCAAGTAGGGTGCAAGTATGGTACAAGTAGGGCGGAACTAGGGTGCAACTAGGGCACAACTAGGGCGCAACTAGGGCGCAAGTAGGGCGGAGGTATGGTGCAGGTATGGCGCAGGTAGCACGCAACTAGGGCGCAATTAGGGCGGAAGTAGGATGCAACTAGGGCGCAACTAGGGCGCAAGTATGGCGCAAGTAGGGCGCAAGTAGAGCAGAATTAGGGCGCAACTAGGGCGCAAGTAGGGCGTATGTATGGCGCGGATAGGGTGCAATTAGGGCGCAAGTAGGACGCAAGTAGGGCGCAAGTAGGGCGCAACTAGGGCGCAAGTAGGACGCAACTAGGGCACAACTAGGGTGCAACTAGGGTGTGCCTAGTTGAACCCTACCCGCGCCCTATTTGCGTCCTAGTTGCATCCTACTTGCACCCTAATTGCGCCCTAGTTGCGCCCTACTTGTACCATACCTGCGCCATACCTGCGCCCTACTTGCGCCATAGTTGCGCCCTAGTTGCGCACTAGTTGTGCCCTACTTGCGCCATACTTGCGCCCTACTTGCGTCCTACTTGCGCCCTACTTGCACCATGTCCGCACCTTAGTTATGCCCTACTTGCACCCTACTTGCGCCCTAGTTGCGTCCTAGTTGCGCCCTACTTGTGCCCTAGTTGCACCCTACCCGCGCCCTAGTTGTGCCCTAGTTGCGCCCTAGTTGCACCCTAGTTGCACCCTAGTTGCGCCCTAGTTGCACCCTAGTTGCGTCCTTGTTGCACCCTACTTGCGCCCTAATTGAGCCCTTGTTGCGCCCTATGTGTGCCATACCTGTGCCATACCTGCACCCTACTTGCGCTCTAATTGCGCCCTAGTTGCACCCTAGTTGTACCCTACCCGCGCCAGTCCTCCGCCATACCTGTATCCTAGTTGCGTCCTAGTTGCGCCCTAGTTGCGCCCTAGTTACGCCACACTTACGCCCTACTTGCGCCCTACTTGCACACTAGTTGCGCCCTTGTTGCGCCCTACTTGCGCCCTACTTGCACCCTAGTTGCACCCTTGTTGCACCCTACCCGCGCTATACTTGCGCCCTAGTTGCACCCTAGTTGCACCCTACCTGCGCCCTACCCGCGCCATACCTACGCCCAACTTGCGCCCTACTTGCACCCTTGCTGCGCCCTGTCCGCACTATACCTGCGCCCTAGTTGCGCCCTAGTTGCGCCCTCATTTCACCCTACCTGCGCCCTACCCGCGCCATACCTGCACCCTAGTTGCACCCTAGTTGCACCCTAGTTGCGCCCTAGTCGCGCCCTACATGCGCCCTACTTGCTCCCTAGTTGCGCCCTAGTCGCGCCCTACATGCGCCCTACTTGCTCCCTAGTTGCGCCCTAGTCGCGCCCTACATGCGCCCTACTTGCTCCCTAGTTGCGCCCTAGTCGCGCCCTACATGCGCCCTACTTGCTCCCTAGTTGCGCCCTAGTCGCGCCCTACATGCGCCCTACTTGCTCCCTAGTTGCGCCCTAGTCGCGCCCTACATGCGCCCTACTTGCTCCCTAGTTGCGCCCTAGTCGCGCCCTACATGCGCCCTACTTGCTCCCTTGCTGCGCCCTGTCCGCACTATACCTGCGCCCTAGTTGCGCCCTAGTTGCGCCCTCATTTCACCCTACCTGCGCCCTACCCGCGCCATACCTGCACCCTAGTTGCACCCTAGTTGCACCCTAGATGCGTCCTACTTGCGCCCTAGTTGCGCCCTAATTTCGCCCTACTTGCGCCCTAGTTGCACCCTACTCGCGCCATACATGCGCCCTACTTGCTCCCTAGTTGCGCCCTAGTTGCACCCTACTTGCACCCTGCTTGCGCCCTACTTGCACCCTGGTTGCACCCTAGTTGCGCCCTACTTGCGCCCTTATTGTGCCCTAGTTGCGCTCTATCTGCGCCATACCTGCACCATACCTGCACCCTACTTGTGCCCTATTTGCGCCCTAGTTGTGACCTAGTTGCGCCCTAGTTGCGCCCTAGTTACGCCCTACTTGCGCCCTACTTGCACCCTACTTGCGCCCTACTTTCCCCCTACTTGCACCCTAGTTGCACCCTACCCGCGCCCTAGTTGCGCCATAGTTGCACCCTAATTGCGCCCCAGTTGTGCCCTAGTTGCGGCCTAGTTGCGGCCTAGTTGCGCCCTTGTTGCACCCTACTTGCGTCCTAATTGCCCCCTTGTTGCACCCTACCTGCACCATACCTGCGCCATATGTCCGCGCTACATGTGCCCTAGTTGCACCCTAGTTGTGCCCTAGTTGCGCCATTCTTGCGCCCTACTTGCGCCCTACTTGCACCCTAGCCGCGCCATGCCTGCGCCATACCTGCGCCCTGGTTGCATCCTAGTTGCACCCTAGTTACGCCCTAGTTGTGCCCTACTTGCGCCCTACTTGCGCCCCAGTTGCGCCCTAGTTGCGCCGTAGTTGCGCCCTAGTCGGGCCCTAGTTGTACCTTACTCGCGCCATACCTGCGCCCTAGTTGCGTCCTAGTTTCGCCCGAGTTGCGCCCTAGTTGCGCCCTACTTGCGCCCTACTTGCGCCCTAGCTGCGCCCTAGTTGCGCCCTAGTTGTGCCCTAGTTTTGTCCTAATTGCACCCTAGTTGCACCCTACTTGCACCCTAATAGTGACCTAATCGTGCCCTACTTGCGCCCTGGTTGCGAAAGTTTCCTCGAGCGCTCGTCTCCGTGACTAAAGGACCAAACTTTCCGTCGACTCCCATCTGGGAAAACTTGCCCATACGCACGTCACACACAACCACGTACCCCATATACCTTTCCCCTGCCCCTATATTCGCTCTCCTCCGCCCTCGAGCATACGACGTAGGCTCCTCCGAGCGCCTGTCTCTAGGCTCTTTGAGACTAAGGGGCCGGAATTTTGGCCGACTCAAAATCGAGGAAACTTGTCCATATGCACGTCGCACACCCATGTGGACATAGTAGACCCAAGTTTCGCTCAAAACATCCATGGCCTCTGCCCTCGAGCATACGACATAGGCTCCTCCAATCGCCCGTCTCCAGGCTCTCCGAGACAAAGGGGCCGGATTTTTGGCCGACTCAAAATCGAGAAACCTCATCCATACGCACGTTGCACACCCATATGGACTTTGTAGACCCAAGTTTTGTTAAAAAAAACCATGGCCTCCGCCCTCGAGCATACGATGTAGGCTCCTCCGAACGCCCGTCTCCAAGCTCTCCGAGACTTAGGGGCCGGATTTTTGGCCGGCTCGAAATCAAGAAAACTCGTCCATACTCGAAATTGAGAAACCTCGTCCATATGCCTTGATGCCGCAGGCTGTCGGCGGTCTGCCCGAGCTGCTCTCATGGCCAGGGCGGACCGCCGCGTGCGGACCGGCCGAGGGGCGCAGAACGCTTCCCTCTCGGGGGAGGCTTTCCCTAGGTAGTGAACAACCGGCTCAGAACTGGAACGGACAAGGGGAGTCTGACTGTTTAATTAAAACAAAGCATTGCGATGGTTCCAACGGATGTTGAAGCAATGTGATTTCAGCCCAATGCTCTGAATGTCAAAGTGAAGAAATGCAACCAAGCGCGGGTATGTTACAAAAGGGCAAAACAAAAGGCAGATATGTCCCAAACCCATGAAGAGCATAACGACAGAGAGGGAGGGGAGAGATGCCACTCTCTCCCCTCCCCCTCCGTCACCTATGCTACTCTACACTACTGCTCTAATCTGCTCTTGGGTTCAGGATAGAGGGTAATCCCATGCCTCGCCCTGTCCACTGTGTACCTGTTCATGCCAGAGACCTATTGAGCTGCACCATATATATCGGCAGGGGTTGCACTATCAAAATCAGTGACTCAACGCAAGAGAAGAGACCAGGGTGCTGACGTGGAGGGGCGACAAAGTGCGAGCACAAGTAGCACAGAGGAGCCGAACACTCTCCGGACAAAGTTCGATAATCGATTGAGAGATCGATTATAAAACTCAATCTGAGGGTTCAGGAAATTCGATCTTCACATGATCAAGGGCTCACGACAAATGAATAAATCAAGAAGAGCTCCATGGATACAGGGGGGGTTTCCGAAAGAAAAACAAAGACTTGGTGTGACCGCACCGCAAGGACCTGCCGGCTTCTGACGGCAGATCGCCGTCTCGCACTATTCACCGTACGAAGCGAACGGCAGCGCAAGTTGTGCCGGAGCTTCTGGATGTAAAGGAAGCGAGGCTCAATGTCATTACTCACTTGTTCCAAGGGAAGATGCGTTTACATATGACACTTGTACCCGGGAACTGGAGTTGGACTTGTACTTTATTTGAGTTATCGCATGCCAGGAGTTCCTGATGAATGAAACATCTGTGTTGGAACTTCAGAGCTGAATTGCGATTGGTTGCATTGTTCTTGATCTCAGTCAACTACGCTTTAACGATCTCAATTCACAACATTTGGTATCAGAGCACGGGCGTTGATTGACTACATCAAGGACTGGCTGTGCTGTCTCAGACATTCATCCTGTGGACCAAGTGATTTCAACCAGCACCAGCAGCAGAAGCAACACCTGCCAGTGGCAGTCATGGCAGGTTTCAGCGGGGGTAACATGGGTGACAAATTCAAGATTCAACAATTTGACGGCCGGGAAAACCATGAGTTCGAATTTAGTATGAGAATGGTGTTTCTGGCCAAAGGCTTGTGGGGAGTGGTGTCAGAACCTCCAACTGAGATCCTAAGCGCAACGGCCTCAGCAGACGAGAAACTACTATGGCTACGCAGATGTGATCGGGCATTTGCCATCTTGGCAATGCAAGTCTCTGAACATCTCAAGTTCCTTATCAGAGATGGGAATCCCACCTTGGATCCAAGGAAGGCCTGGATTGCACTCCGACAAAGATACCACAAAGTCGGCGACTCTGAACTCCACAACAGTTTTATCCAGTTCTGTGAACTCAAGATGGATGACAACACAAGACTGGAAGATCACGTCTCTCAACTCGAAATGCTGGTTGAACGCATTACCTCAATGGGCCAGTCTCTATCTGAGAAATTTATTGTACCACGACTCTTTGCGAGCCTTCCATCACGCTTTGAAACAGTCGTGGAACAATTACTTGCCTTTCAAGAGCAGGGTGCCACATTTGACTCCAGACTTCAATCATTGGAAACTGCCCAACAACAGGCTCTACCTGGAGTATCCTCCTCCAGCAACATCGCCAGCTCATCCAATAACCCTGGCGCAGCTGTCCAAGCAGTTCAACAACTGCAGCCGGTAATTAAAGGAGGACCAGGACAACCTGGAGTGTACGAACTAACCCTGGAAAAAGCCTGTGACACACTTTTTTGAGCAGAAGAGTTTTTTCTCAAGAATGGAGACCTCTCAGATGCAGCATTGGCAGCTCGCTATGGAGGCAGGCCTCAGCTACACTTCACACGCTCACATGCAAATGGGCATGGTCATACAGGTTTTTCCAGAAACCAGCCACAACACTTTCATCGTCAGCCGTCTCAAGGGAGTAATATCCCAGCAGGAGCACCTGGCAGTAAAGGCTATGAACATGTGAAGTGCTGGAACTGCCAGCAACTTGGTCACATCAATCGATACTCTGAACAACCAACAAGGCCACGACATCCTGACACACAGCATGCCCTCTTGACAACAACGCCTTCACCAAGCAACTGTTGGAGTGATGCTCCTCACCATGGCAGGAGTGACTCCAAAAAGGAACACCAAAAAGACAAGCCTTTGTGGCTTAGTGGTTCATGGTGTCCACCTCTAGAGGCAGGGGCCCGGGTTCAATTCCCACAAGATGAAATTCTGCCCTGCCTCAAGGGAGGTGGAAAATAAATGCCAGCATGCTAGCTCAACCTCTAGAGTTCCTCTTTAAGTTTCTAGAAGGCCAGGTGAGGGTCCAGGAAGGTGGCACACCTTCTAGAAAGGGTGACTTGTCCTACAAGGCATCTAGAGGTGTCTTGGTCTTCTGGACACCTTCCCTCCTACTAGAAGCAAGCTGAGGAATCTAGGAAGGGACAGAAGCTTCTAGAGGAGGGGAGGGATGCCTTCCTAGGTGGGAAAAGGACAGCCTACCAAGGGCCACTCTAGAAGCCATAGAATCTGCTAGGAAGCTTCAAATCTGGCATGCTTTGGTGTTCTGGAAAGCTTAGATCAGTGGCTATAAAATGCCACTGCTTGTGTGCTATGAAAAAGTGTACATTCCTCGTCAATTCAGGCCAAAACTATTGCCTCAATCTCTGACCAGTTTTCTGCCATCCTTGGAACCAGTTACCTCCACAGTTTCAGTCTCTCCAAAAAAACAGTTGGTGGTGTGAACCAGCCACTGCTAGGGACCCTCCAGGGTGCACACTCACCCTCAGGCCAACAGCAACTTCATCGAAGGATTCAAAGATATGTTTACTCTGATGACTACAGCATGGAACCAGATGCTACACCAAATGGAAACCCTGCATGCCAATGGATCTCATGCAGCAACAGAGATTAAGTTCACACCCGACGCTGTGCACTACTCCAATCTGGCACAACCCCTGTCACAGCAATTTAATTCACCATCCCCTATACCATATTCAACTTCACCTGACAACGTCATCCTTGACGATCTGGCTCCCTGCACCATCGACAGTGCATTCTTACTTGCTGCCGGAAGTCTGGCATGGGTCATTGACAGCGGCTGCACCCGACACATGAGCTGCAATCGCTCCTGGTTAATCGACTTCAAGAGACTGCGTAACCCTAAGCCTGTACGCATTGGTGACGGCCGTGTCATCCCAGCAATCGGAGTTGGCACTGTCAAAACTGCTATCTCCTTTGAAGGGAAGGTGTCCTCCAGGACCTTCTCCAATGTCTTATTTGTCCCTGACCTGGCTGCAAATCTTCTCTCCATCACCCGTTTGAACGACAACAATTGCAAAGTGGTTTTTGAGGCTGACAAGAGTTGTCGGATCTTTGCCAGCAATAGCAAGCTTGTTGCCCAAGCACGACGAGAAGGCAACTTGACGATTCTTCCCACTTTGGATGTGGAGACAGACCCTTCAGCTCGAGAGGTGGCTTTGGCCACGACTACTGCAACTGGCACCAGTACTCAGACAACTGACAGCCTCACCATTCTCTGGCATCAGCGTCTGGGTCACATTGGTTTCACCACTCTGCAGACCATGTCCCAACAAGAAATGCCTCACTGTATTCCTACTTCTCTCCACAAGCCCACCAACACCTGCTGTAAAGGATGTATTGCGGGCAAACAAAATCAAGTCGTCTTTCCCAGCTACTCTAACAGCAGCACCACGGACAAACTTCAACACATCCTCTGCTGTGTCAAAGATGCTTCCCTTTCCGGCAAACAATACTTTCTGGTTCTTCTGGATGACTTCACTCACTATGTGTGGGTTCGTTTTCTCCGTCACAAGTCTGAGGCTCCTGAGCACATCATCACGTGGGCCCGCAAGGTGGAAAATGAAACTGACACGACCATCAAAGCATTTCGCTCTGACAATGGCGGGGAATTTGTCAATGCAACTCTTCAGTCATTTTTTTATCAAAAGGGTATTACTCATCAGCGCACCACACCACGCACACCGCAGCAAAATGGAGAAGCCGAACGAATGAACCATACTCTTCTGGACATGGCACGCTCCATGCTTCATGCTGCCAGCATGCCTACTGGTTTTTGGGAAGAGGCTGTCAATACGGCTGCCTACATTCTCAACCGCGTTCCATGTTTAAAGGCAACTCAGGGCTCCTCTCCGCACCAGGCCTGGACTGGCCACAGACCCAATGTGGGTCATCTGAAAGTTTGGGGCTACACAGGCTATGCTTGGGTCAAACCTGAACTTCGTGAGAAACTTGGTTCCCACACTCGCAAAGGAGTCTTGGTTGGGTATGATGATGGGAACAATGCCTACCGACTCTGGGATCTGCGGACCAAGACCATCATCCGTAGTCGCAGTGCCACATTTGATGAATCTCTTCGTGATCGACAGCACCCAGCCTCTAACCCTGACTTGCAGGTGATCTCCTTGGATGCCATTCAGCCGCTGCCACCTCAGTGGTCCCATGAAGCTCAGAAATGGAGTGGACAAGGGGAATCCGACTGTCTAATTAAAACAAAGCATTGCGATGGTCCCAACGGATGTTGACGCACTTGGATTTCTGCCCAGTGATCTGAACGTCAAAGTGAAGAAATTCAACCAAGTGCGGGTAAACGGCCGGAGTAACTATGACTCTCTTAAGGTAGCCAAATGCCTCATCATCTAATTACTGACGCTCATGAATATAATAACGAGATTCCCACTGTCCCTATCAACTATCCAGCAAAACCACAGCCAAGGGAACGGGCTTGGAAAATCAACGGGGAAAGAAGACCCTGTTGGGCTTGACTCTAGTCCGACTTTGCGAAATGACTCAGGAGGTGTAGTTATAAGTGGGAGGGCAACCTCAAGTGAAATACCACTACTGTTGAAGTTATTTGAATTATTCCGTGAGGTGGAGGCGGGGCTCTGCCCCTGCTTCTAGCGTTAAGGCTTCAGCCGATGCAGGCGGATGACATTGTCAGGTGGGGAGTTTGGCTGGAGGCTGCGACAACCAAGGGACTATCTCTCTGAGTGAAGACCCCGTTCTACACGACAGAACCAAGCACGTCAAAAGGCAGTACCATTACGTGCGAGATGCAGTGGCCGAGGGCGAAGTGCAACTGGAATTTGTTGGCACAAAGAAGCAGGTGGCAGATGTGTTCACAAAGGCACTGGAACGGACACAGCACGATGCACTCTGTGAACGGATGGGATTGCATGATGGAATTCAATAAAATGGAGATCACAAGTGAGGGAGTGTGAGAGAATCTTTTTTCTGTAACCCGGCTCGCTCACTATGAAGCAAGAGACCGGAGATGCGAGGATGAGGGACAAGTGAGCAATGGATGAACCTCACATTGACAGAAATGGGGGGAATAGACTTTGAGTGGGCACAGGTGGTAGGGAGATAGTTCATTTTGGGTTTGTTGATTCTCTTGGTATTTCGTTATTGGGATTTGGCACATACGGGGGGAAATGTTACAACAGGGCAAAAAAAAAAGGCAGATATGTCCCAAACCCATGAAGAGCATAACAACAGAGAGGGAGGGGAGAGATGCCACTCTCTCCCCTCCCCCACCGTCGCCTATGCTACTCTACACTACTGCTCTACTCTGCTCTTGGGGTCAAGAGAGAGGGTAATCCCATGCCTCGCCCTGCCCACTGTGTACCTGTTCATGCCAGAGACATATTGAGCTACACCATATACATCGGCAGGGATTGCATTATCACAATCAGTGACTCAATGCAAGAGAAGAGACTAGGCAGGGTGCTGACGTGGAGGGGCGACGAAGTGCGAGCACAAGAAGCACAGAGGAGCCGGACACTCCCCGGACAAAGTTCGATAATCGATCAAGAGATCGATTATAAAACTCAATCTGAGGACTCAGGAAATTCTATCTTCACAGGATCAACGGCTCACAACAAATGAATAAATCAAGAAGAGCTCCATGGATACGGGGGGGTTTCCGAAAAAATAACAAAGACTTGGTGTGACCGCACCCCAACAACCTGCCGGCTTCTGATGGCAGATTGCCATCTCGCACTATTCACCGTACGAAGCGAACGGCAGCGCAAGTTGTGCAGGAGCTTCTGGATTTAAAGGAAGCGAGGCTCAATGTCATTACTCACTTGTTCCAAAAGATGCTTTTACATATGACACTTGTACCCGGGAACTAGAGTTGGACTTGTACTTTATTTGAGTTATCTCATGCCAGAAGTTCCTGATGAATGAGACATCTGTGTTGGAACTTCAGAGCTGAATTGCGATTGGTTGCGTTGTTCTTGATCTCAGTCAACTACGCTTTAATGATCTCAATCTACAACAGGGTAAACGGCTGGAGTAACTATGACTCTCTTAAGGTAGCCAAATTCCTCGTCATCTGATTAGTGACATGCATGAATGGATTAACGAGATTCCCACTGTCCCTATCTACTATCCAGAAAAACCACAGCAAAGGGAACGGACTTGGAAAAATCAGCGGGGAAAGAAGACCATGTTGAGCTTGACTCTAGTCCGACTTTGTGAAATGACTCCGGAGGTGTAGTTATAAGTGGGAGGGCAACCGCAAGTGAAATACCACTACTCGTGACGTTACTTTACTTTTCCCGTGATGTGGAGGCGGGGCTCTGGCCCTGCTTCTAGCGTCAAGGCTTTGGCGGATCTAGGCGGATGACATTGTCAGGTGGGGAGTTTGGCTGGGGGGGGGGGGGGGG
>SZWC01008695.1:31740-74430 GCA_023375785.1 Penium margaritaceum
GGGGGGGGGGGGGGGGGGGGGCATATCTGTTAAAAATGTAACGCAGGTGTCCTAAGATGAGCTCAACGAGAACATAAATCTCGTGTGGAACAAAAGGGTAAAAGCTAATTTGATTATGATTTTCAGTAGAAATACAAACTGTGAAAGCATAGCCTATCGATCCTTTAGTCTTTCGGAATTTAAAGCTAGAGGTGTCAGAAAAGTTACCACAGGGATAACTGGCTTGTGGCAGCCAAGCGTTCGTAGCGACATTGCCTTTTGATCCTTCGATGTTAGCTCTTCCTATCATTGTGAAGCAAAATTCACCAAGTGTTGGATTGTTCACCCACCAATAGGGAACGTGAGCTGGGTTTAGACCGTCGTGAGACAGGCTTATTTTACCCTTCTGATGATCTGGTGCTGCAACAGTAATTCAACTTAGTACGAGAGGAACCGTTGATTCACATAATTTGTAATTGCGCTTGGCTGAAAAGCCAGTGGCGTGAAGCTACCATGTGTAGGATAATGACTGAACATCTCTAAGTCAGAATCCATGCTGGAAGGGGCACTTTTTACCTCCCCGGGTGTTACCCGACTCAAAATAGGGGCGCCTGTGCGCCTCCGAGAGCATATGTCGTGATTCGTCTGGACCATTTCCGAATTTTTGGGGAGATAAATCATTTGCAGATGACTTAAACCAGAACGGTTAACTGTAAGTGGCAGAGTAGCTTTGCTGCTACGATCCACTGAGTTTCAGCCTCTGTTCTACCGATTTGTTCCTCCGGGAACTCCCCTCCCCTCCCGTCCCTTCCCCTCCCCCCTAACAAGATGTTCGCTTTTGGGAACGCATGCGGGTTCGACTCCCGCTCTCGTTCCGACCCATTCCATTGCATCAACAGCCCGCAAACCCGGCCATGCACCCCCCTCGCACTCCGCCACCTGCACAACACGCACACCCACGTCCACACCCACGCATCGCCCACCCTTTCCACGCCCACCCACATGTACCAACCCAAGCACACACACGCCTCTTTCCAACCCCACGAGTCCTACCAACCCAAGCGCCCGCATGCCTCTTTCCCATCCCACGAGTCGTACCAACCCAAGCACCCGCACCCCTCTTTCCCTCCCCACGAGTTGTACCAACCCACTCGCCATCCCCTCCCGTTCATCCCACCGCTTCGTACAGCATGAACGCGAAAAGCCTCCACCATGCACGGCCGCCTCTATTCCGTTGCACCCGCACGTCGCGAACGCGGTCTGAACCTCCGCTACTCCCGGACGGGACCCCCGCTCATTCCCGCACGCATCCACATGCACCTCCCTCGCCACCGCCATGGTGTACCAACCCGCACGCCACACCCAAGCCCACGCCACCCCACCGCACCCCTCCTCGACACCGACCGTGCTGCCCAGTCCCTAAGCCGCTGCCATGTGCACCTCAATCCTGTGTCCCAAACGACCTCCCCCTCTCCCCATGTGGAAACAAAACGCATCTACGTGCCCGACACCGCCCACTCCGCTCGTCCACGTTCCAGCTCCACATGTGTCACGTTCTCGACCCATCCCTTTCCAAGCGTGGTACGACCATACCCGGGCTACTACTCATTCCATTCAAACTCCGCAGATAAGCGCCTATGGGCCAGAATAGTACGAGGATGGGTGACCTCCCGGGGAGTCCTGGTGTCGTACCCATTTTTATCTCCCAAACGCCGACCCGACCGTCTCCGACACTAGGGAGCTGGGACTAGGACGCAAATGGCACAGTTGCACCCTTGTCGCGCCCTGCTTGTGTCCTACTTGCACCCTAGTTGCACCCTTGCTACGCCCTACCCGCGCTATACCTGCGTCCTAGTTTCGCCCTAGTTGCATCCTACCTGCACCCTACCCGCGCGATACCTGCGCCCTACTTGCGCCCTAGTTGCAGCCTTGCTGCGCCCTAGTTGTACCCTAGCCGTGCCATACCTGCGCCCTACTTGCGCCCTATTTGCACCCTAGTTGTGCCCTAGTTGCGCCCTACTTGCGCCCTACTTGCGCCCTAGTTGCGCAATAGTTACGTCCTACTTGCACCCTAATTGCGCCCTAGTTGCGTCCTACCTGCACCATACCTGTGCCATACCTGCGCCCTAGTTACACCCTAGTTGTGCCCTACTTGCGCCCTACTTGCGCCCTAGTTGCACCCTACCCGCGCCAGTCCTGCACCATACCTGCGTCCTAGTTGCACCCTAGTTGCGGCCTAGTTGCGGCCTAGTTGCGCCCTACTTTCGCCCTACTTACGCCCTACTTGCGCCCTAGTTGCACCCTAGTCGCCCCCTACTTACGCCCTACTTACGCCTTAGTTTCATCCTTGCTGTGCCATACCCGCGCTATACCTGCGTCCTAGTTGCGCCCTAGTTGCGCCCTACCTGCGCCCTACCCGCGCCATACCTGCGCCCTACTTGCGCCCTAGTTGCATCCTTGCTGCGCCTTGCCCGCACCACACCTGCACCCTAGTTGTGCCCTAGTTCCGCCCTCGTTGAACCCTACCTGCGCCCTACCCACGCCATACCTGCACCCTAGTTGCGCCCTAGTTGCGCCCTAGCTGCGCCCTACTTGCGCCCTAGTTGCGCCCTACTTGCACCCTACTTGCGCCCTACTTGCGCCCTAGTTGCACCCTAGTTGCGCCCTACTTGCGTCCTACTTGCGCCCTACTTGCGCCTTACTTGCGCCCTACTTGCGCCCTAGTTGCGCCCTAGCTGCGCCCTACTTGCGCCCTACTTGAGCCATAGTTGCACCCTACCCGCGCCATACCTGCGCCATACTTGCGCCCTAGTTGCGCCCTAGTTGCGCCCCACTTGCGCCCTACTTGCGCCCTACTTGCGCCCTAGTTGCGCCCTAGTTGTGCCCTACTTGCGCCCTAATCGCGTCCTAGTTGTGCCCTGCCTACACCATACCTGCACCATACATGCGTCCTACTTGCGCCCTTGTTGTGCCCTAGTTGCATCCTAGTTGCGCCCTACTTGTGCCATACTTGCGCCCTACTTGTGCCCTAGTTGCACCCTAGTTGCGCCCTACTTATGCCATAATTGCGCCCTAGTTGCCCCCTACCCGCGCCATAGTTGTGCCCTAGTTGCGCCCTAGTTGCGCCCTAGTTGCACCCTAGTTGCGCCCTACTTGCGCCCTAGTGGCGCCCTTCTTGTGCCCTACTTGCACCATAATTCCGCCCTTTTTGCGCCCTACCTGCGCCATACCTGTACCATACCTGTGCCCTACTTGCGCCCTAGTTGCGCCCTAGTTGCGCCCTAGTTGCGCCCTAGTTGCACCCTACTTGTGCCCTACTTGCACCCTACCCGCGCCATACCTGCGCCATACATGCGCCCTAGTTGTGCCCTAGTTGCGTCCTACATGCATCTTACTTGCGCCCTAGTTGCATCCTAGTTGCGTCCTAGTTGCGCCCTACTTGCGCCCTAGTTGCGCCCTAGTTGCACCTTACCCGCGCCATACCTGCGCCATACCTGCGCCCTGGTTGCGCCCTAGTTGCACCCTAGTTGCGCCCTAGTTGCGCCCTACATGCATCCTACTTGGGTCCTACTTGCGCCCTACTTGCGCCCAAGTTGCACCCTACTTGCGCCCTTGTTTTGCCCTACTTGCACCCTAATAGCGACCTAATCGTGCCTTACTTGCAACCTGATTGTGCAAGTTTCCTCGAGCGCTCGTCTCCAACCTCTCTGTGACTAAGGGACCAAAACTTCCGTCGACTCCAATCCGGGAAAACTTATCCATACGCACGTCGCACACACCCACGTACCCCAGGGACCTGACTCCCGCCCCTATATTGGCTCTCCTCCGCCATCGAGCGTACAACGTAGGCTCCTCCAAGCGTTCGTCTCCAGGCTCTCCATAACTAAGGGGCTGGATTTTTGGCCGACTCAAAATCGAGAAAACCTGTCCATACGCACATCGCACACCCATATCGACATTGTAGACCCAGGTTTTGCCCAAAAAATGCATGGCCTCTGCCCTCGAGCATACGACGTAGGCTCCTCCAAGCGCCCGCCTCCAGGCTCTCCGAGACTAAGGGACCGGATATTTGGCCGACTCAAAATTGAGAAAACTCGTCCATGCGCACGTTGCACATCCATACGGACATTGTACACCCAAGTTTCGTTCCAAAAAACCATGGCCTCCACCCTCGAGCATACGACGTAGGCTCTTCTGAAAGCCCGTCTCCAGGCTCTCCGAGACTAAGGGGCCGAATTTTTGGCCAACTCGGAATCGAGAAAACTCGTCCATACTCGAAATCGAGAAAACTCGTCCATACGCCTCGACGCCGCAGACTGTCGGCGGTCTACTCGAGCTGCTCCCACGGCGAGGGCGGACCGCTGCGTGCTGACCGGCCGACGGGCGCGGAACGCTTCCATCTCGGGGGAGGCTTTTCCTATGCAGTGAACAACCGGCTCAGAACTGGAACGGACAAGGTGAATCTCACTGTCTAATTAAAATAAAGCTTTGCAATGGTCCCAACGGATGTTGACGCAATGTGATTTCTGCCCAGTGCTCTGAATTTCAAAGTGACTAAATTCAACCAAGCGCGGGTAAACGACGGGAGTAACTATGACTCTCTTGAGGTAGCCAAATGCCTCGTCATCTAATTAGTGACGCACATGAATGGATTAACGAGATTCCCACTGTCCCTATCTACTATCCAGAGAAACCACAGCCAATGGAACGGGTTGAGAAAAATCTGCGGGGAAAGAAGACCCTGTTGAGCTTGACTCTAGTCCGACTTTGTGAAATGACTCAAGAGGTGTATTCATAAGTGGGAGGGCAACCGCAATTGAAATACCACTACTCTTGTCGTTATTCTTCTTATTTGTGAAGTGGAGGCGGGGCTGTGCCCCTGCTTCTAGCTTTAATGCTTTGGCTGATCCAGGCGGATGACATTGTCAGGTAGGGAGTTTGGCTGGGACGGCACATCTGTTAAAAGATAACGCAGGTGTCCTAAGATGAGCTCAACGAGAACAGAAATCTTGTGTGGGTAAAAGCTAATTTGATTATGATTTTTAGTACAAATAGAAACTGTGAAAGCATAGCCTATCGATCCTTTAGTCTTTCGGAATTTGAAACTAGAGGTGTCAGAAAAGTTACCACAGGGATAACTGGCTTGTGGCAGCCAAGCGTTCATAGCTATGATGCTTTTTGATCCTTTGATGTCGGCTCTTCCTATCATTGTGAAGCGGAATTCACCAAGTGTTTGATTGTTCACCCACCAATAGGGAACGTCAGCTAGGTTTAGACCGTCATGAAACAGGTTAGTTTAACCCTATTGATGATGTGGTGCCGCAACAGTAATTCAACTTAGTACGAGAGGAACCGTTGATTCCCATAATTGGTAATTGCGCTTGGCTGAAAAGCAAGTGGTGGAAAGCTACCATGTGTAGAACTATGAAACAACGCCTCTATGTCAGAATCCATGCTGGAAGTGGCACTTTTTACCTCCCCGGGTGTTACCCGACTCGAAATAGGGCCGCCTGTGCGCCACCGAGAGCATATGCTGTGATTCGTCTGAACCAATTCCGATTGTCCGGGGAGGTAAATCATTTGCAGACGACTTCAACCAGAACGGGGTACCGTAAGTGGCAGAGTAGCCTTGCTGATACGATCCACTGAGGTTCAGCCTCTGTTCTACCGATTTGTTCCTCCAGGAACTCCCCTACCCTCCCCTCCCATCCCCTCCCCTCTAACGAGAGGTTCACGTTTGGGAACGCATGCGGGTTTGACTCCCGCTCTCGTTTTGACCTATTCCATTGCGTCAACAGCCCGCAAACCTGGCCACACACCCCCCTCACACACAAACGTACTCTGCCGTGTGCACAACACGCACACCCGCGCCCACACCCACGAATCACCCACCCTTTCCACGCCCACCCGCACGTAGCAACCCAAGCGCACCCACGCCCCTTTCCCACCCCACGAGTCGTACCAAATCAAGCGCCCGCATGCCTCTTTCCCACCCCACGAGTCGTACCAACCCGCTCGCCATCCCCTCCTGTTCATCCCACAGCTTCGTACGGCACGAACACGACAAACCTCCACCGTGTACGGCTGCCTCTAGTCCATCGCGCCCGCACGTCGTGAACGCGGTCTGAACCTTCGCCACTCCCAGCGGGGACCCCTGCTCACGCCTGCACACGCCCACATGTACCTTCCTCTCCACCGCCACTGTGTACCAGCCCGCACGCCACACCTGAGCCCACGCCACCCAACCGCACCCATCCTTGAAACCGCCCATGCTGCCCAGCCCCTAAGCCGTTGCCATGTGCACCTCCGTCCTCTGTCTCACACCCCCTCCCCCTCTCCCCATGTGGAAACAAAACGCATCTACGTGCCCAACACCGCGCACTCCGCTCGTCCACATTGCATCTCCACATGTGTCACATTCTCGACCCATCCCTTTCAAAGCGTGGTACGATCATACCTGGGCTACTACTCTGGATCCCATTCGAACTCCGCAGATAAGCGCCCATGGGCCAGAATAGTACTGGGAAGGCTGACCTCCCGGGAAGTCCTGGTGTCGTACCCATTTTTTTCTCCCAAACGCCAACCCGGACCGTCTCTGACACTAGGGAGCCGGGACTAGGATGCGAATGACACAGTTACGCCCTAGTCGCGTCCTACTTGTGCCCTACTTGCGCCCTAGTTGCACCCTTGCTGCGCCCTACCCAGGCTATACCTGCGTCCTAGTTGCACCCTAGTTGCGCCCTACCTGCGCCCTACCCGCGCCTTACCTGCCCCCTACTTCCGCCCTAGTTGCACACTTGCTTTGCCCTAGTTGGACCGTACTTGCGCCCTACTTGCACCCTAGTTGCGCCCTAGTTGCCCCCTACTTGCGCCCTAATTGCGCCCTAGTTGCGCCCTACCTGCCCCATACCTGCACACTACTTACGCCTTAGTTGCGCCCTAGTTGCGCCCTAGTTGCGCCCTACTTGCGCCCTACTTGCGCCCTAGTTCCACCCTACCCGTGCCCTAGTTGCGCCCTAGTTGCGTCCTTGTTGCGCCCTATTTGCGCCCTACTTGCGCCCTACTTGCACCCTACCCGCGCCATACCTGCGCCATACCTGCGCCCTACTTGCGCCCTAGTTGCGTCCTAGTTGTGCCCTACTTATGCCCTACTTGTGCCCTACTTGCACCCTATTTGCACCCTAGTTGCGTCCTACTTGCGCCCTAGTTGCGCCCTAGTTGCACCTTACCCGCGCCATACCTGCGCCATACCTGCGCCCTAGTTGCGCCCTAGTTGCGCCCTAGTTGTGCCCTAGTTGCGCCCTACTTGCTCCCTACTTGCGCCCTAGTTGCACCCTAGTTGCGCCATGGTTGCGCCCTACTTGCGCCCTAGTTTCGCCCTCGTTATTCCCTAATAGCGACCTAGTCGTGCCATACTTGCGCCCTGGTTGCGCAAGTTTCCTCGAGCGCTTGTCTCCGGCCTCTCCGTGACTAAGGGAAGAAATTTTCTGTCGACTCCAATCCGGGAAAACTTGACCATACGTACGTCACACACACCCACGTACCCTAGGGACCTGACTCCCGCCCCTGTGTTTGCTCTCCTCCGCCCTCCAACATAGTACGTAGGCTCCTCCGAGCGCCGGTCTCCAGGCTCTCCGAGACTAAGAGGCGGGATTCTTGGCCGACCCAAAATCGAGAAAACTTGTCCATACGCACGTCGCACACCCGTGTGGACATTGTATACCAAAGTTTCGCTCAAAACATCCATGGCCTCTTCCCTCGAGCATACGATGCAGGCTCCTCCAAGCGCCCGTCTCCAGGCTCTCCGAGACTAAGGGGTCGGATTTTTGGCCGACTCAAGATCGTGAAAACTCGTCCATACGCACGCTGCACACCCATGTGGACATTGTAGACCCAAGTTTCGTTAAAAAAAACCATGGCCTCCACCCTCGAGCATACGACGTGGGCTCCTCCGAACGCCCGTCTCCAGGCTCTCCGAGACTAAGGGGCTGGAGTTTTGGCCGACTCGAAATCGAGAAAACTCGTCCATACTCGAAGAGGAGAAAACTCGTCCATACGCCTCAACGCAGCAGGCTGTCGGCGGTCTGCCTGAGCTGCTCCCGTGGCGAAGGCGGACCGCCGCGTGCCGACCGGGCGACAGGCAGGGAACGCTTCCCTCTCGGGGGAGGCTTTCCCTAGGCAGTGAACAACCGGCTCAGAACTGGAGTGGACAAGGGGAATCTGACTGTCTAATTAAAACAAAGCATTGCAATGGTCCCAACGGATGTTGACGCAATTGGATTTCTGCCCAGTGCTCTGAACGTCAAAGTGAAGAAATTCAACCAAGCGCGGGTAAACGGCCGGAGTAACTATGACTCTCTTAAGGTAGCCAAATGCCTCATCATCTAATTACTGACGCTCATGAATATATTAACGAGATTCCCACTGTCCCTATCAACTATCCAGCAAAACCACAGCCAAGGGAACGGGCTTGGAAAATCAACGGGGAAAGAAGACCCTGTTGGGCTTGACTCTAGTCCGACTTTGCGAAATGACTCAGGAGGTGTAGTTATAAGTGGGAGGGCAACCTCAAGTGAAATACCACTACTGTTGACGTTATTTGAATTATTCTGTGAGGTGGAGGTGGGGCTCTGCCCCTGCTTCTAGCGTTAAGGCTTCAGCCGATGCAGGCGGATGACATTGTCAGGTGGGGAGTTTGGCTGGGGTGGCACATCTGTTACAAGATAACGCAGGTGTCCTAAGATGAGCTCAACGAGAACAGACATCTCGTGTGGAACAAAATGGTAAAAGCTCATTTTATTTTGATTTTCAGTACAAATAAAAACTCTGAAAGCATGGCCTATTGATCCTCTAGTCTTTTGGAATTTGAAGATAGAGGTGCTAGAAATGCTACCATCGGGATAACTCGCTTGTGGCAGCCAAGCGTTCATAGCAACGTTGCTTTTTGATCCTTTGATTTCGGCTCTTCCTATCATTGTGAAGCATAATTCACCAAGTGTTGGATTCTTCACCCACCAATAGGGAACGTGAGCTGGGTTTAGACCGTCGTGAGACAGGTTAGTTTACCCTACTGATGATCTGGTGCCGCAACAGCAATTCAACTTAGTACGAGAGGAACCGTTAATTCACATAATTGGTAGTTGCGCTTGGCTGAAAAGCCAGTGGCGCAAAGCTACCATGTGTAGGATTATGACTGAACGCCTTTAAGTCGGAATCCATGCTGGAAGCGGTACTTTTCACCTCCCCGGGTGTTATCGGACTCGGAATATGGGCACCTGTGCGCCTCCGAGAACATATGTCGTGATTCGTCTGGACCAATTCCGAATGTTCGGGCAGATAAATCATTTTCAGACGACTTACACCAGAATGGGGTACTGTAAGTGGCAGAGTAGCCTTGCTGCTACGATCCACTGAGGTTCAGCCTCTGTTCTACTGATTTGTTCCTCCGGGAACTCCCCTACCCTCCCCTCCCCTCCCTCCCCCCTAGCTAAGGGTGATGCGAAGTCCAGGAGACTCGGCTTGACAGACTCGGCATTGAGCCTGGAATCGGACTCGGAAGCCTGGTCTTGAGTCCATGACGTTCTAAATTTGCCCAAAAACGCAATAGATGGCATGAATTTATGAGGCAATCTGACCTAGAACAGGACATTAATGCATGAAACATGGCAATATAATGCATGCCTGAATGAAAGAATGAGGCATAAGCTCCAACCTTGCTGTGTTGTAGTCCAGGACTCGCGAGACCAAGTCCCATTGGACTCGTGAGTCCTGGACTCGCGAGTCCTGGACTCGGACTCACAAGTCCAAGTCCAGGACTGGACTCGGACTTGCAAGTCCGAGTCCAAAGCTAGACTCGGGATTTTGGACTCGGTATCACCCTTACCCCTAACAAGATGTTCGGTTTTGAGAAGGCATGCGGGTTGGACTCCCGCTCTTGTTTCGACCCATTCCATTGCATCAATAGCCCGCAAACCCGGCCACGCACCCCCCTCGCACACGACCGCACTCCGCCGCCTGCACAACACGCACACCCGCGCCCACACCCACGCATCGCCCACCCTTTCCATGCCCACCCGCACGTACCAACCCAAGCGCACACACGCCTCTTTCCCATCCCACGAGTCATACCAACCCAAGCACCTGCACGCCTCTTTCCCACCCCACGAGTCATTCCAACCAGCTCGCCATCCCATCCCGTTCATCCCACCATTTCATACAGCATGAACGCGATAAACCTCCACCGTGCACGACCTCCTCTAGTCCGTCGCGCCCGCACGTTGCAAACGCGGTCTGAACCTCCCCCACTCCCGGCCGGGACCCCCGCTCATGCCCACACGCGCCAGCATGCACCTTCCTCGCCACCGCCATGGTGTACCAACCCGCACGCCACACCCGAGTCCACGTCACCCTACCACACCCCTCATCGACACCACCCATGCTGCCCAGCCCTTAAGTCGTTGCCATGTGCACATACGTCCTTTGTCCCACACCCCCTCCCCCTCTCCCCGTGTGGAAACAAAACGCATCTACGTACCCGACACCGCCCACTCCGCTCGTCCACGTTGCATCTCAACATGTGTCACATTCTTGACCCATCCCTTTCAAAGCGTGGTATGATCATACCTGGGCTACTACTCCGGATCCAATTCAAACTTCGCAGATAAGCGCCCATGGGCCAGAATAGTACTGGGATGTATGACCTCCCGGGAAGTCCTGGTGTCCGGACCGTCTCCGACACTAGGGAGCCGGGACTAGGACACGAATGGCGCAGTTGCGTCCTAGTCACGCCCTACTTGCGCCCTACTTGCGCCCTAGTTGCACCCTTGCTGCACCCTACCCGCGCTATACCTGCGCCCTAGTTGCGCCCTAGTTGCGCGCTACTTGTACCCTACCCGGGCCATACCTGCATCCTACTAGTGCCCTAGTTGCACCCTTGCTGCGCCCTAGTTGCACCCTTGATGCGTCCTAGTCGCACCCTATCCACGCCACACCTGAGCCCTACTTGCGCCCTATTTGTGCCCTAGTTGTGCCATACTTGCGCCCTACTTCCGCCCTACTTGCACCCTAGTTGCGCCCTAGGTGCACCCCACTTGCGCCCTAATTGCGCCCTAGTTGCGCCTTACCTGCGCCATACCTGCGCCCTACTTGCGCCCTAGTTGTGCCCTAGTTGCGTCCTAGTTGCGCCCTACTTGCTCCCTATTTGCGCCCTACTTGCGCCCTACTTGTGCCCTAGTTGCACCCCACCCGCGCCCTAGTTGCGCCCTAGTTACGCCCTTCTTGCGCCCGAATTCCGCCCTAGTTGCGCCCTACTTGCGCCTTATATGCACCTTACCCGCACCCCAGTTGTGCCCTAATTGCGCCCTAGTTGCGCCCTAGCTGCGCCTTAGTTGCGCCCTACTTGCGCCCTAGTTGCACCCTTGTTTTGTCCTACTTGCACCTTAACAGCGCCCTTGTTGCGCCCTACCTGCACCATACCCGTGCCATACCTGCGCCCTACTTGCGGCCTAGTTGCGTCCTATTTGTGCCCTTGTTGCGCCCTACTTGCACCATACTTGCGCCCTAGTTGCACCCTACCCGCGTGAGCCCTACACCATACATGTGCCCTAATTGGGCCCTAGTTGCACCCTAGCTGTGCCCTAGTTGCGCCCTACTTGCGCCTTTGTTGCGCCCTACTTGCGTCATAGTTGCGCCCTAGTCGCGCGCTACTTGCGTCCTACTTGCGTCCTAGTTCCACCCTTGCTACACCCTACCCGCGCTATACCTTCGTCCTAGTTGCACCCTAGTTGCGCCCTACCTGCGCCCTACCTGCGCCATACTTGTGCCCTACTTGCGCCCTAGTTGCACCCTTGCTGCGCCATGCCCGTACCATACCTGCGTCCTAGTTGCGCCCTGGTTATGCCCTCATTGAACCCTACCTGTGCCCTACCCGCGCCATACCTGCGCCCTACCCGCGCCATACCCGCGCCCTAGTTACGCCCTAGTTGCACCCTAGTTGCACCCTAATTGCGGCCTAGTTGTGCCATACTTGCGCCCTACTTACGTCCTACTTGCGCCCTAGCTTCACTCTACCCACGTCATTCTTGTGCCCTACTTGTGCCCTAGTTGCGCCCTAGTTGCGCCCTACTTGCGCCCTACTTCCACCCTACTTGTGCCCAAGTTGCACCCTGGTTGCGCCCTACTTGTGCCCTAATAGGATCCTAGTTGGGTCCTACCTGCGCCATACCTGCGTCATACTTGCGCCCTAGTTGCGCCCTAGTTGCGCCCTATTTGCGCCCTAGTTGCGCCCTACTTGCGCCCTACTTGCGCCCTACTTGCACCCTAGTTGCACCGTACCCACATCCTACTTGCGCCCTAGTTGCACCCTAGTTGCGCCCTAGTTGCACCCTACTTGCGCCCTCCTTGAGTCCTAGTTGTAGCCTACCCGCGCCCTAGTTTTGTCATAGTTGCACCCTAGTTGCGCCCTAGTTGCGCCCTAGTTGGGCCCTACTTGCACCCTAGTTGCACCCTTGTTGCGCTTTACTTGTGCCCTAGTTGCGCCCTTGTTGCGCCCTACCTGCGCCATACCTGCGCCATACCTGCGCCCTACTTACGCCCTAGTTGCACCCTAGTTCCGCCCTCGTGCGCCCTACTTGCGCCCTACTTGCACCCTACCCGCGCCATACTTGTGCCATACCTGCGCCCTAGTTGCGCCATAGTTGCGCCTTAGTGGCGCCCTAGTTGCGCCCTACTTGTGCCCCACTTGCGCCCTAGTTACGCCCTAGTTGCACCCTAGTTGCGCCCTACTTGCACCCTAGTTGCGCCCTAGTTGCACCTTACCCGCGCCATTCCTGCACCATACCTGCGCCCTAGTTGCACCCCAGGTGCGCCCTAGTTGCGCCATAGTTGTGTCATACTTGCGCCCTACTTGGGCCCTAGTTGTGCCCTAGTTGCACGCTAGTTGCACCCCACTTGCACCCTAGTTGTACCCTACTTGCGCCCTAATAGCTACCTAATCGTGCCCTACTTGCACCCTGGTTGCGCAAGTTTCCTCGAGCGCTCGTCTCCGGCCTCTCCGAGACTAAGGGACCAAAATTTCCGTTGACTCCAATCCGGGAAAACTTGTCCATATGCACGTCGCACACACCTGCACTCCTGCCCCTATATTTGCTCCTGTCCGAGCGTACGACGTAGGCTCCTCCGAGCACCCGTCTCCAGGCTCTCCGAGACTAAGGGGCTGGATTTTTGGCTAACTCAAAATCGAGAAAACTTGTCCATACGCACGTTGTACACCAATATGGACATTGGAGACCCAATTGCCCAAAACATCCATGGCCTCTGCCCTCGAGCATACGACGTAGGCTCCTCCAAGCGCCCGTCTCCAGGCGTTCCGAGACTAAGGGGCCGGATTTTTGGCCGACTCAAAATCAAGAAAACTTGTCCATACGCACGTTGCACACCCATATAGACATTGTAGACCCAAGTTTACTTAAAAAAACCATGGCCTCCGCCCTCGAGCATACGACGTAGGCTCCTCCGAACGCCCGTCTCCAGGCTCTCTGAGACTAAGGGGCTGGATTTTTGGCCGACTCAAAATTGAGAAAACCCGTCCCTACGCGCAATCGAGAAAACCCGTCCATACGCCTCAACGCCGCAGGCTGTCGGTGGTCTGCCTGAGCTGCTCCCACGGCGAGGGCGGACCGGCATGTGCCGACCGGCCGACGAGCGCGGAACGCTTCCCTCTGGGGAGAGGCTTTCCTTAGGCAGTGAACAACTGGCTCAGAACTGGAACCGGACAAGGGGAATCCGACTGTTTGATTAAAACTTAGCATTGCAATAGTCCCAACAGATGTTGATGCAATGTCATTTCTGCCCAGTGCTCTGTTGGAGTAATGCTCCTCACCATGGCAGGAGTGACTCCGAAAAGGGACACCAAAAAGATAAGCCAAGGTGGCTTAGTGGTTAATGGTGCTCACTTATAGAGGTAGGGGCCCGGGTTCAAGTCCCACAAGATGAGTTTCTGTCCTGCCTCAAGGGAGGTGGAAAATAGATGCCAGGAAGCTAGCCCAACAACTAGAGTTCCTCTTTAAGTTTCTAGAAGGCCAGGCGAGGGTCCAGGAAGGTGGCACACGTTCTAGAAAGGGTGACTTGTCCTACAAGGCATCTAGAGGTGTCTTGGTCTTCTGGACACCTTCCCTCCTACTAGAAGCAAGCTGAGGAATCTAGGAAGGGACAGAAGCTTCTAGAGGAGGGAAGGGATGCCTTCATAGGTGGGAAAAAGGACAGCCTACCAATAGACACTCTAGAAGCCATAGAATCTGCTAGGAAGCTTCACATCTGGCATGCTTTGGTGTTCTGGAAACCTTAGATTAGTGGCTATGAAATGCCACTGCTTGTGAGCCTTGATCAAGTGTACATTCCCAGTCAATTCAGGCCAAAACTATTGCCTAAATCTCTGACCAGTTTTCTGCCATCCTTGGAACAAGTTGCCTCCACAGTTTCAGTCTCTCCAAAAAGAGTTGGTTGTGTGAACCAGACATTGCTAGGGACCCTCCAGGGTGCACACTCACCCTCAGACCAACATGCTCTGAATGTCAAAGTGAATTAATTCAACCAAACAGGGGTAAACGGCGGGAGTAACTATGACTCTTGTAAGGTAGCCAAATGCCTCGTCATCTAATTAGTGAAACGCGTGAATGGATTAACGAGATTCCCACTGTCCCTATCTACTATCCAGCAAGACCACAGCCAAGGGAGCGGGCTTGGAAAAATCAGCGGGGAAAGAGGACCCTGTTGAGCTTGACTCTAGTCCGACTTAGTGAAATGACTTAGGAGGTGTAGTTATAAGCGGGAGGGCAACCACAAGTGAAATACCACTACTCTTGACGTTATCTTGCTGATTCCGTGAGCTGGACGCGGGGCTCTGCCCCTGCTTCTAGTGTTAAGGCTTCGGCTGATCCAGGCAGATGACATTGTCAGGTGGGGAGTTTGGCTGGGGCGGCACATCTGTTAAACGATAACGCAGGTGTCCTAAGATGAGCTCAACGAGAACAGAAATCTCGCGTGGAACAAAAGGGTAAAAGCTCATTTGATTTTCATTTTTAGTACGAATACAAACTGTGAAAGCATAGCCTATCGATCCTTTAGTCTTTTGGAATTTGAAGCTAGATGTGTCAGAAAGGTTACCACAGGTATAACTGGTTTGTGGCAGCCAAGCGTTAATAGCGACATTGCTTTTTGATCCTTCGATGTCGGCTCTTCCTATCATTGTGAAGCAAAATTCACCAAGTGTTGGATTATTCACCCACCAATAGGGAACGTGAGCTGGCTTAAGACCTCGTTGAACCCTACCTGTGCCCTACTCGCGCCATACCTGCACCGTGGTTGCGCCCTAGTTGCACCCTAGTTGCGCCCTACTTGCGCCCTAGTTGCGTCCTACTTGCGCTCTACTTGCGCCCTACTTGCGCCCTAGTTGCACCCTACCCATGCCATACCTGCGCCCTACGTGCGCCGTAGTTGCACCCTACTTGCACCCTATTGTGCCCTACTTGCGCCCTATTTGCTCCCTAGTTGCGCCCTAGTTGCGCCCTATTTGTGCTCTAATTGTACCCTAGTTGCGCCCTACCTGCGCCATACCTGTGCCATACCTGCGCCCTACTTGCGCCCACTTCTATTTAGTGACGCGCATGAATGGATTAACAAGGTTCCCACTGTCCCTATTTCGAGTCGGGTAACACCCGGGGAGGTAATCCACATGTGTTTCAGTCTCGACCTATCCATTTCAAAGTGTGGTACAATCATTCCTGGGCTACTACTCTGGATCCCATTCGAACTTCGCAGAGAAGCGCCCATGGACCAGAACAGTACTAGGATGGGTGACCTCCCGGGAAATCCGGGTGTTGTACCCATTTTTATCTCCAAAACGCCGACCCGGACTGTCTCCGACACTAGGAAGCCAAGATAGGACGCGAATGGCGCAATTGCGCCCTAGTCGTGCCCTACTTGCGCCCTACTAGCGTCCTTGTGGCACCCTTGCTGCGCCCTACGAGCACTATACCTGCGTCCTCGTTGCGCCCTAGCTGCGCCCTACCTGCGCCCTACCTGCGCCATACCTGCGCCCTACTTGCGCCCTAGTTGCACCCTTTCTGCGCCCTAGTTGCACCCTACTTGCGTCCTACTTGCGCCATAGTTGCGCCCTAGGTGCGGCCTACTTGTGCCCATGTTGACTCCCACTTCCGACTTGAGGGGGTCAAGTCGGAGTCGCCATGTCGGTCCAAGTCGACTTGGACGTGGACTTGACTTGACCCCCTTGTACAAACTTGGAACAGTGTACACTCTTTCATTGATTTGGGGTAGGGGAAGCAATGTACCAGGACTTTTGTTTTGATAGGGGCGAGGTCAAATTCCACTCGGCCTATCGAGGACTCGAGGCAAGTTGACCTTGCCTAGCTTGACGGCTGATCCTCGCGGCAGTACCTCCTTGGCGAACGGCATATCCTGCACAGTGGGGGGTGGACGCAAGGCTAACAGCCAATCATCCACGCAAATCAGGCATCACACCTCGCCACGTCGGCATGGCGTGGATGGATGGTCGGTTAACAGTCAAGTACCCATCCATCCACACCACGTCGGTGTCCTCTCGCTCCCTTGCTCGCTCACGTGGTGCGATGCGGAAGGTAGATGCTTGGCTACGAGCCAAGCACCCATCGCTCCATGCCATGTCAGCAACCTTGTGCAACTTGATCGCTCCCTTTATCTTCCACTTCCAGGATGCCGCAAACCATCGGATGTAGCCGGAGCTCGCGGCAGATTTCTGCTCTGTAACTACGGAAATCAGAAAATGCCCCGCATACCCCTAGGAGCAGGTTGAGACATCGAGTATGCCAGCTAGTGGTGTGTTATACGTCATGGTGACTTGTGAAGCATGTTGGATGATGAGAAACAATATGACAAAAATGCCACATTTATTCGGTGATGAGAATGTGCATATTGCACAAATGACTTGCAATAAATGATGTTCACACGTTTTGGTGCCTCTTACAAACCGACTTGGATGAACCCAAGTCGACTTGGGTGGCCATGAGCCGACTTCCGACTTCCGACTTGGCGACTCCAAGTCGAGTTTGACTTGGAGAAGTCAACATGGACTTGCGCCCTAATTGCACCCTAGTTGCGCCCTACCTGCGCCATACCTGCGCCATACCTGCACACTACTTGCGCCCTACTTGCGCCCTAGTTGCGCCCTACTTGCATCCTACTTGCGCCCTACTTGCGCCCTACTTGCGCCATTCTTGCGCCCTAGTTGCACCGTACCTGCGTCCTAGTTGCGCCCTACTTGCGCCCTAATTGCGCCCTAATTGCGCCCTAGTTGAGTCCTACTTGTGCCCTAGTTGTACCCTACCCGTGCCCTAGTTGTGCCCTAGTTTTACCCTAGTTGCGCCCTAGTTGCACCATACTTCCGCACTAATTGCGCCCTAGTCGCACCCTTGTTGCATCCTACTTGTGCCCTAATTGCGTCCTTGTTGCGCCCTACCTGAGCCATACCTGCACCATACCTGCGCCCTACTTACGCCCTAGTTGCGCCCTAGTTGTGCCCTAGTTGTGCCCTACTTGCGCCCTATTTGCGCCCTAGTCGTACCCTACCCGTGCCAGTCCTGCGCCATGCCTGCACCCTAGTTGCGCCCTAGCAGTGCCCTAGTTGCGCCCTAGCTGCACCCTACTTGCCCCCTACTTGCCCCCTACTTGCGCCCTAGTTGCACCCCAGTAGCGCCCTTCTTGCGCCCTACTTGCGCCCTAGTTGCACCCTTGTTGCGCCTTACCCACGCCATACCTGCACCCTTGTTGCGCCCTAGTTGTGCCCTACCTGCGCCCTACCCGCGCCATACCTGCGCCCTACTTGCGCCCTAGTTGCACCCTTGCTGCACCCTGCCCGCACCATACCTGCACCCTAGTTGCGCCCTAGTTGCGCCCTCGTTGAACCCAGCTACGCCCTACCCGCGCCAAACCTACGCCATAACTACGCCCTAGTTGCACCCTAGTTGCGCCCTAATTGCACCCTAGTTGCACCCTCCTTGCGCTCTACTTGCGTCCTCCTTGTGCCCTAGTTGCACCCTACCCGCGCCATACCTGCGCCCTACTTTCGCCCTGGTTGCGTCCTACTTGCACCCTACTTGCGCCCTACTTGCGCCCTACTTGCGTCCTAGTTGCCCCCTAGTTGCGCCCTACTTGCGTCCGAATTGCGCCCTAGTTTTGCCCAATCTGCGCCATACCTGCGCCATACCTACGCCCTACTTACCCCCTAGTTGCACCCTAGTTGCGCCTTAGTTGCGCCCTACTTGCGTCCTACTTGTGCTTTGCTTGCGCCCTAGTTCCACCCTACCCGCGCCCTACTTGCGCCCTAGTTGTGCCCTAATTGTGCCCTAGTTGCGTCCTACTTGCGCCCTACTTGCGCCCTGGTTGCACCCTACCAGCACCCTAGTTGCGTCCTAGTTGCGCCCTAGTTGCACCCTAGTTCGCCCTAGTTGCGCCCTACTTGCACCCTAGTTGCGCCCTTGTTGCGCCCTACTTGCGCCCTAATTGCACCCTTGTTGCGCCCTACCTGCGCCATACATGCGCCATACCTGCGCCCTAATTGCACCCTAATTGCGCCCTAGTTGCGCCCTAGTTGAACCCTACTTGCGCCCTACTTGCACCCTACTTGCACCCTACCCACGCTATACCTGCGCCATACCTGCGCCCTAGTTGCGCATTAGTTGCGTCCTAGTTGCGCCCTAGTTGCGTCCTACTTGTGCCCTACTTGCGCCCTAGTTGTGCCCTAGTTGTGCCCTAGTTGTGCCCTACTTACGCCCTAGTTGCGCCCTAGTTGCACCTTACCCGCGCCATACTTGCGCCATACCTGCGCCCTTGTTACGTCCTAGTTGCACCCTAGTTTTGCCCTAGTTGTGCCCTACTTGCGCCCTACTTGCGCCCTAGTTGTGCTGTAGTTGCGCCCTAGTTGGACCCTACTTGTGCCCTAGTTGCGCTCTACTTGCGGCCTAATAGCGACCTAATCGTTCCCTACTTGCGCCATGGTTGCGCAAGTTTCCTCGATCGCTCGTCTCCGGCCTCTCCGTGACTAAGGGACCAAAATTTCCGTCGACTCCAATCCGGGAAAACTTGTCCATACACACGTCGCACACACCCACATACCCCAGGGACCTGACTCCCGCCCCTATATTTGCTCTCCTTCGTCCTCGGGCATACGACGTAGGCTCCTCCGAGCGCCCGTCTCCAGGCTCTCCGAGATTAAGGGGCCGGATCTTTGGCCGACTCAAAATCAAGAAAACTTGTCCATACGCACGTCGCACACCCATATGGACATCATAGACCCAAGTTTCCCTCAAAACGTCCATGGCCTCTGCCCTCGAGCATGCGACGTAGGCTCCTCCAAGCGCCCGTCTCCAGGCTCTCCGAGACTAAGGGGCCAGATTTTTGGCCGACTCAAAATTGATAAAATTTGTGTATACGCAATTATCCACCCATATGGACATTGTAGACCCACGTTTCATTAAAAAAAACCATGGCCTTCGCCCTCGAGCATACGACGTAGGCTCCTCCGAACGCCCGTCTCCAGGCTCTACGAGACTAAGGGGCCGGATTTTTGGCCGACTCGAAATCGAGAAAACTCGTCCATACTTGAAATCAAGAACACTCATCCATACGCCTCGACGCCGTAGGCTGTCGGCAGTCCCCCCGAGCTGCTCCCGCGGCGAGGACAGACCGCCGCGTGCCGACCGGCCGACGGGCGCGGAACGCTTCCCTCTCGGGGGAGGCTTTCCCTAGGCAGTGAACAACCGGCTCAGAACTGGAGTGGACAAGGGGAATCCGACTGTTTAATTAAAACAAAGCATTGCGATGGTCCCAACACATGTTGCCGCAATGTGAGTTCTGCCCAGTGCTCTACATATCAAAGTGAAGAAATTCAACCAAGCGCGGGTAAACGGCGGGAGTAACTATGACTCTCTTACGGTAGCCAAATGCCTCGTCATCTAATTAGTGACGCGCATGAATGGATTAACGAGATTCTTTGTATCCCTATCTACTATACAGCAAAACCACAGCCAAGGGAACAGGCTCGGAGAAATCAGTGGGGAAAGAAGACCCTGTTGAGCTTGACTCTATTCCGACTTTGTGAAATGACTCAGGAGGTGTAGTTACAAGTGGGAGGGCAACCGCAAGTGAAATACCACTGCTCTCAACATTATTCTACTTATTTCGTGAGGTGGAGGTGGGGCTCTGCCCCTGCTTCTAGCGTTAAGGCTTTGGCCGATCCAGGCAGATGGCATTGTCAGGTGGGGAGTTTGGCTGGGGCGGCACATTTGTCCAAAGATAACGCAGGTGTTCTAAGATGAGCTCAACCAGAACAGAAATCTGGTGTGGAACACAAGGGTAAAAGCTCATTTGATTTTGATTTTCACTACGAATACAAACTGTGAAAGCATGGCCTATTGATCATTTACTCTATCGGAATTTGAAGCTAGAGGTGTCAGGAAAGTTACCACACGGATAATTGGTTTGTGGCAGCCAAGCGTTCATAGCAACGTTGTTTTTTTATCCTTCAATGTCGGCTCTTATATCATTGTGAAGCAGAGTTCACCAAGTGTTGGATTTTTCACCCACCAATAGGGAACGTGAGCTGGGTCTAGACCGTTGTGAGACAGGTTAGTTTTACCATACTGATGATCTGGTGCTGCGACAGTAATTCAACTTAGTACGAGAGGAACTGTTGATTCACATAATTGCTAATTGCGCTTGGCTGAAAAGCCAGTGGCGCGAGGCTACCTTGTGTAGGATTATGACTGAACGACTCTAAGTCAGACTTCATGCTGGAAGCGGCACTTTTTACCTCCCCGGGTGTTACCGGACTCGAAATAAGAGCGCCTGTGTGCCTCCGAGTGTATTTGTCGTGATTATTCTGGACCGATTCCAAATGTTTGGGGAGATAAATCATTTGCATACGACTTGAACCAGAACGGGGTACTGTAAGTGGCAGAGTAGCCTTGCTGCTACGATCCACTGAGGTTCAGCCTCTGTTCTACTGATTTGTTCCTCCGGGAACTCCCCTTCCCTCCCCTCCCCTCCCCTCCCCCCTAACGAGATGTTCGCCTTTGGGAACACACGCGGGTTCGACTCCCGCTCTCGTTTCGACCCATTCCATTGTATCAACAGCCCGCAAACCCGGCCACGCACCCCCCTCGAAGACGAACGCACTCCGCCGCCTGCACAACACGCACACCCGCGCCCACACCCACGCATCGCCAACTCTTTCCACGCCGACTCGCACGTACCAACCCAAGCGCACGCACGCCTCTTTCCCAACCCACAAGTCATACCAACCCAAGAGCCCGCACACCTCTTTCCCACCCCACGAGTCGTGCCAACCCAAGCACCCGTACCCCTTTTTCCTACCCCACAAGTCGTACCAACCCGATCGTCACCCCCCCCCCCCATTCATCCCGCCGTTTTGTACGGCACGAACACGACAAACCTCCACCGTGCACAGCCGCCTCTAGTCCGTCCCGCCCGCATGTGGCGAACGCAGTCTGAACCTCTGCCACTCCCGGCAAGGACCCCTGCTCATGCCCGCACCCACCCACATGCACCTCCCTCACCACCGCCACGGTGTACCAATCCCCACGCCACACCCGAGCCCACGCCACCCCACCGCATCCCTCCTTGACACCGCCCGTGCTGCCCAGCCCCTAAGATTTTGCCATGTGCACCTCCGTCCTCTGTCCCACACCCCCTCCCCCTCTCCCCGTGTGGAAACAAAATGCATCTACATGCCCGACACCGCCTACTCCGCTCGTCCACGTTGCATCTCCACATGTGTCACATTCTCGACCCATCCCTTTCAAAGCGTGGTACGATCATACATGGGCTCCTACTTCGGATCCTATTCGACCTCCGCAGATAAGCGCCCATGGGCCAGAATAGTATTAGGATGGGTGACCTCCCGGGAAGTCCTGGTGTCGTACCCATTTTTATCTCCCAAACGCTGACCCGGACCGTCTCCGACACTAGGGAGCGGGGACTAGGACGCGAATGGCGCAGTTGCGCCCTAGTCGCACCCTACTTGCACCCTACTTGCACCCTAGTTGCACCCTTGCTGCACCCTACCCGCGCTATCCCTGTGCCCTCGCTGCGTCCTATTTGCGCCCTACCTGCGTCCTACCCGTGCCCTACCTGTGCCCTACTTACGCCCTAGTTGCACCCTTGCTACGCCCTGCCCACACCATACCTGCACCTTAGTTGCGCCATAGTTGCGCCTTCGTTGAACCCTACCTGCGCCCTACTCGCGCCATACCTGTACCATAGTTGCGCCCTAGTTGCACCCTAGTTGCGCCCTACTTGCGCCCTAGTTGCGCCCTACTTGCGCCCTACTTGCGCCCTAGTTGCACCCTACCCGCGCCATACCTGCACCCTACTTGTGCCGTAGTTGCGCCCTACTTGCACCCTACTTACGCCCTACTTGCGCCCTACTTGCGCACTAGTTGCGCCCTAGTTGCGCCCTATTTGCGCCCTAATTGTACCCTAGTTGCACCCTACCTGCGCCATACCTGCGCCATACCTGCGCCCTACTTCCACACTACTAGCACCCTAGTTGCGCCCTAGTTGCACCCTACTTGCGCCCTACTTGCGCCATACCTGCGCCCTAGTTGCACCCTAACCGCGCCCTACTTGCGCCCTAGTTGCACCCTACTTGCGCCCTACTTGCGCCCTACTTGCGCCCTACTTGCGCCCTACTTGCGCCCTACTTGCGCCCTACTTGCGCCCTACTTGCGCCCTACTTGCGCCCTACTTGCGCCCTACTTGCGCCCTACTTGCGCCCTAGTTGCACCCTACCCGCACCCTAGTTGTGACCTAGTTGCGCCCTAGTTGCGCCCTAGTTGAGCCCTACTTGCGCCCTAGTTGTGCCCTTGTTGAGCCCTACTTGCGCCCTAATTGCGCCCTTTGTTGCGCCCTACCTGCACCATGCCTGCGCCATACCTTCCTGCGCCCTACTTGCACCCTAGTTGCGCCATAGTTGCGCCCTAGTTGCGTCCTACTTGTGCCCTACTTGCGCCCTACTTGCACCCTACCTGCACCATACCTGCGCCATACCTGCGTCCTAGTTGCGTCCTAGTTGCGCCCTAGTTGCGCCCTAGTTGCGCCCTACTTGCACCCTACTTGCACCCTAGTTGCGACCTAGTTGCGCCCTAGTTGCGCCCAACTTGCGCCCTTGTTGCGCCCTAGTTGCACCTTACCCGCACCATACCTGCACCATACCTGTGCCCTAGTTGCGCCCTAGTTGCACCCTAGTTGCGTCCTAGTTGTGCCGTACTTGCACCCTACTTACGCCCTAGTTGCGCCCTAGTTGCACCCTAGTTGCACCCTAGTTACAACCTACATGCACCCTAGTTGTGCCCTACTTGCGCCCTAATAGTGACCTAATCGTGCCCTACTTGCATCCTGGTTGCGCACGTTTCCTCGAGCCCTTGTCTCCGGCCTCTCCATGACGAAGGGACCAAATTTTCTGTCGACTCCAATCCGGGAAAACCATGGCCTCTGCCCTCGAGCATACGACGTAGGCTCCTCCAAACTCCAGTCTCCAGACTCTCCAAGACTAAGGGGCCGGAATTTTGTCGGACTCAAAATCGAGAAAACTTGTCCATACTCAAAATTGAGAAAACGCGTCCATAGACCTGGACGCCGCTGGCTGTCGGCGGTCTGCCTGAGCTGCTCCCGTGGTGAGGGTGGACCGCCGCGTGCCGACCGGCCGACGGGCGCAGAACGCTTCCCTCTCGGGGGAGGCTTTCCCTAGGCAGTGAACAACCGGCTCAGAACTGGAATGGACAAGGGGAATCCAACCGTTAAATTAAAACAAAGCCTTGTGATGGTCCGAACGGATGTTGACGCAATGTGATTTTTGCCCAGTGCTCTGAATGTCAAAGTGAAGAAATTCAACCAAGCGCGGGTAAACGGTGGGAGTAACTATGACTCTCTTAAGGTAGCCAAATGCATCGTCATCTAATTAGTGACGCGCATGAATGGATTAACGAGATTCACACTGTCCCTATCTACTATCCAGCAAAACCACAGCCAAGGGAACGGGCTTGGAAAAATCAACGGAGAAAGAAGACCCTGTTGAGCCTGACTATAGTCCGACTCTGTGAAATGACTCAGGAGGTGACGTTATAAGTGGGAGGGCAACCTCAAGTGAAATACCACTTCTCTTGACGTTGTTTTACTTATTCAGTGAGGTGGAGGCGGGGCTCTGCCCCTGCTTCTAGTGTTAAGGCTTCAGCCGATCCAGGCGGATGACATTGTCAGGTGGGGAGTTTGGCTGGGATGGCACATATGTTAAAAGATAACGCAGGTGTCCTAAGATGAGCTCAACGAGAACAGAAATCTCATGTGGAACAAAAGGGTAAAAGCTCATTTGATTTTGATTTTTAGTACGAATACGAAGTGTGAAAGCATCGCCTATCAATCCTTTAGTCTTTTGGAATTTGAAGCTAGAGGTGTCAGAAACGTTACCACAGTGATAACTGGCTTGTGACAGCCAAGCATTCATAGCAACGTTGTTTTTCGATCCTTCGATGTCAGCTCTTCCTATCATTGCGAAGCGGAATTCACCAAGTGTTGGATTGTTCACCCACCAATAGGGAACGTGAGCTGGGTTTAGACCGTCGTGAGACAGGATAGTTTTACCCTATTGATGATCTGGTGCCGCAACAGTAATTCAACTTAGTACGAGAGGAACCGTTGATTCTCATAATTTTTAATTGCGCTTGGCTGAAAAGCCAGCGACGCGAAGCTACCATGTGTAGGATTATGACTGAACGCCTCTTAGTCACAATCCATGCTGGAAGCGGCACTTTTTACCTCCCCGGGTATTACCCGACTCGAAACATGGACGCCTGTGCGCCTCCGAGAGCATATGTTGTGATTCGTCTGGACCAATTCCGAATGTTCGGGGAGATAAATCATTTGCACATGAATTAAACCAGAACAGGGTACTGTAAGTGGCAGCGTAGCCTTGCTGCCACGATCCACTGAGGTTAAGCCTCTGTTCTACCAATTTTTTCCTCTGGGAACTCCCTGTCAGTAAACTGTAAGGAGCTTAGGAAGTCGGTGGAGATGAATTTGGAGCGAGTCTGGTTGGACGGAAGCTTTGGTGAAGCTGCAGGGAGCTGACGGACAGATGACGTCACGAGGAGAGTGGAAGATGTGACCTGATTAGGAAGTCTGCACCCTTGAACGAGAGCTGGTTGGGAGACAAATGTGCATGACAGAGGATGAAGCAGGAGAATGGACACGAGGAGTGTGAGCAACGAGTGGCGTGGGCACAGTCCGACATGGACGGGCGCTGCAAGCAGGAGCGATGTGTGGCGTGGGCGCAGACCGTCGTGGACGGGCGCTGAGAAGCGATGATTGATACAAGCTGAAGAGTGGGCGTAGTGCCAATGGGCACGGGCGTTGAGCAAAAGTGAATAACTGAGGGCTAAGTGTCTGATTGAATGAGCACGGGGAGGCAGGCAGGGCCAAGAGGCACATGCATAGAGTGAAAGGAGAGCTGGAGGTGTGGGTAGCGCAAGAGTTAAGATGAATGAAACTGATCAAGTAGCAAGTTAAACATTACATGGTGACTCTACTATATACTAAGACTTAGCCTAGACTAGCTTAGGTTTTCTCACTATGGAGGACAATAGGTGGTGTGATGTCGCAGCCGACTTGCTGCTAATGCTGCTTCTGCTATGGGGCAGCACGTTACTGGGTGGCTAGTGCCTGGGGCTGCGCCTTGGGCTCTGGACTTGTCAAGGTGAGGGGGTCGTGCAGATCCGGTGCCCACGTCGGGTGTTTCCCGACCGTTCTGCTCGACGGAAGGCCTGCGCTTTGTCGTGGCCTTTGGACCGAGCCGTGGGTTGGTTCTTCGTTGACCGTCGTGCGGAGTTGGCCGGCAGTCCTCACCAAGCCGGTCGTCAGTGGACCGTTGGTTTGGCGTTTCAGGACTGAGCTGGTCAGCTGCTATTTTCTGGTCCGCCTTGTTATCGCGTGGCCAGGTTTCCGGTGAGAGTATCCCAGGGTTATTCTTGTCAGAAGAATGCAAGAGCGACAACGGTAGGAGCAGAAGCAAGTAGAAGCAAGGAAGCGTGCAGGAGCGTGTTACTGGAATCACGGGAGCAGAAGGGCAAGTCAAGTCCCGATGAGTTAGCCGCAGGGCCTCTCAGAGAGGCGGAGTACTGGAACTCCAAGGTAGACAGAGGGCAGGGAGAGAATGTGGAAGTGAAGTGAGTGATGCGTCAGACGTGAGCGAAGAGTTCAAAGGTGACAAAGCGAAGAGTGAGCTGGGAATGGTGTGCGAAGGCGAGAGAGGTGAAGGACGAGCAGAGCGAGAACACGGTGGTGAAGCCGTGGAACCAAAGGGAACAGGATGAGCATAACTGTTCAGGTTAAACTGGCAGGGAATGAACATCCTCCATATATGCATCAAAGCAGGAAGCAAATGGATATCTAACGGCTTCTTGTGCGCTAGCCGGACGCGCTTGTGACAAATTTATCACTTTAATAGGGGATCACTCGGTATGCTGTCCGTTGGCAAGTGGGTGCACCGACAATGGCTAGCGACTGTTGTTACCAAGGTGGTTCATGCAAAGGCTGAACCGTTATTGAGAGCTCAGAATATCCGAGGGACGAGAACAGGGGAGAGGTGTAGTCTGGCTAGTGCCCGGGTCAGAGCATGTCTTCTTTCTCCGAAGATGAGGTGTCACCTTGGCAAAGTTGCTTGATTCTGACACCCCCCTTGACTTTGTCAAGGTGACAGGGAGGGAGCGCTCTCTTGTATAAGGGTTGTTAAGTCTTGACACCGAGTTGGCCAGTGCAGCACTCCTTTGAGCAGTACAGAAAGTACGCAAAGCCTTTGAGGCGTGGGCTGCTTGGGAGCAGGGGGGGTGGTATGATTGGGCATGGCAGAGGACAGAGACATGCTTGTAGGAGCTCAGCCCACATCTGGTACGTGTTGCCAGGATGAGCGTGGATGTGTGGATGAAAGTCCGTGTCTGCAATGAGGCACGGAGACCTTCTGAGGGACTGCTCCATCTGATGACTTGGTGTCGTTGAACTGTTGGATCGAAGCTGGAGGGCGGCAATAACGGATTCTCCTTAGACGTAGATGGGAGAATGCATGGCAATGAAGTCTCTTGACCACTGGAAGATGTTGGTACGTTCCCTTCTGGACGTGTAGTAGTGGAGGATAGGCAGTGTGATGAGGAAATTCTCTGGGAAGATGTCGTAGTTGAGTGGTCCAAGGCTCCGAGCAATAGAGTTGAAGAATATGGTTTGTTGTTGTCTTGGTGGGAATCTGACGAGAGAAGCTCTTCCTTCTGACATGATAAGGAAGCCTGTCAGAGACAGGCAGAAGTTAATGTAGTAGTTTAGGAGTTGCTGCAATGTTGGAGGAGGTGCAGATAAGGCTGATGATAAGACCAATGAGGGATGGTGAGTGGAAAGAGGATCTAGGCACAGGGGCGAGTCGCGTGCGCTGAGGAAATTGCGGCGTGGGTGCAGGTCGTCGCAGAACGGACAATGCGATCGGGTGGATCCTTGTGCCGAGCAAACAATGAGGGAGGATGATGAAGGAGGAATGCTGAACGGCGGAGTGGGCGCATTGGCAAAACCACATGCACGAGTACAATCATAGGGATGGAATGCAGCAAGGGGAAGGCCAGAGCCAACACGCCACGAGAAATCTGCTGCCAATGTGGGTGTAGGCTACTGTGAAGCGAGCAGCTAGCTCGTGCAGGACCGTGTGCTGGCTACAGATGCGGATAATGAAGGCAGAAGCTGATGATAAGGGAGTTGGCGCAGGGGCAAACCACGTGCGCTGCGGAAGTTTTCGGCGTGGGCGCAGGCCGTCTTGGAACAAGCGATGTGACCGGGCTTATCCTTGTGCCGAGCGGATGATGATGCTGAAGCGAAGAAGCGGATGAAGGACGAGGCAGCTGATGATTCAGTTGGTGCAGGGGCAAAATCACGTGCGCTGCAAGGAGGTACTAAGGATGGGACGGACGACAAGGATGACAAAGGGCGATTCGGAGAAGGGAGATGAAGCTGAGATGAGGAGGAAGGCTCAAGGAGGCGGACGGAAGATGATGCCAAGATGTGAAGACGAAGAAGAGCAAGTTTTATGACGATGCTGATGACTTGGCGGAAGGGAAGATGGAGATCGTAGTATGAGGAGGGTGGCGAGATAGGAGGCGACGCGGTTGTAGGCGTGGGCGTAACAACCAATTGCCCTGCTTTCAGGATAGTGACGGCTTGTTCCCCAGTTGGCCCAAGAATGACGGGCAGGAAGACTGACGGTGTCCGATGTCCTGACTGCAAGAGGAAGTTGGCTGCAGCAGAGGGATTTGTGCGGCGAGCAAGGACACTGGTCCGCTGATGCCAGGAGAGTGACGGCTTGTTTCCCAGTTGGCTCGCAATGGGAGCAGGAAGACGGGCGGTGTCCGATTTCCTGACAGCGGGAGTCACGCTGCTGCTGCTGACGATGCAAGAAGGCGGCACGAGGAGTGGCTCGAGGTGATGGATGCAGGCAGGCTGAAGATGATGGAGCAGATGAAGCAGATGAGGCCAATGAGGGGATATGAGAAGGGAGGAGGTGCTTGGAGAGGCTGGGGCGATGAGGGACAGCAGACGACGAGCGGCAGGAAGCTTCTAAGAAGTTGACGGCAGGCGGCGGCTCGGGAGCTGCTCGCGGATGTTTGTGGATGGCAAGTCACCGATTGTTGGCCACGGACGCGGAATGGGCCCGGGCTTCCTCAGGGTGACGAGACGTTTCTTCATTGTGAGGAACCCTCCAAGCGCTGGTGCTGATGTCAGTTATTGCCAAAGCGGAGAGGCGCGAAATGATGGTGGCAGCGACGTAGGAGTGCAGAGCATGAGAAGTGAAGCAATGGTGGTGGCAGAGCGCTGACTAGGTCACGAGGCACCAGGTGCTGCTGCCTAAACCTCTGATACCATGTCAGAAGAATGCAAGGAGTGACAACGGTAGGAGCAGAAGCAAGCAGAAGCAAGGAAGCGTGTAGGAGGGAAGACCTGGGGACGCTTTTGGGCAGACGTTTGGAGCCTGTATGTCCAGTGTGAGAAGTTCGGTGGTTGGTTCTGAAGTTAAGGGCGTGAAGGAGACCTGGTTTGGCAGTGGGAGTAATGGTGGGAGATTAGAAGGAGGCAGGTGCCATTTTGGGGAGAACTTGGAAGCGTGTCCCGACTTCTTGCTGCTTGATTTTCCGCCTGCTGCTGAAGAGAGTGATGGACCGCCTCTTGTAATCATGGAGAGCGTGTCTGCTGCTGTTGTGGAGGTAACTGCTGCTTTGGCCCATTGGTTGTGTTCTGTGAGACGGGGCCAGACAACTGCTGTTAGGCAGCCAAGGACGAACGGGAGCATGTTTGCATAATCGCTCCTGTTGCGGTCTTCTCGCTGGTTGAGATTCACTGAGGGCAGTTGAAATGCGTTGATGAGGCAGGATGATGGCTGATGATGGGAAGATGATGACGCTGGTGTTGCTGTGCCGGGAGAGAGACAGCTAAGGTTGCTGCTGCTCTTTGTTTCTCATGTATAGTGCAGTCACTGGTGCGTGGCGATTCGCGCGATTTGGCGGAGTGGTTCAGGCGACAGGAGAATTCCAGGGACGGTGATGGACTGATGTAGGTCTTTGCTGGAGGCTTAGTTGATGAGCGAGCAGATACGTTGGGGCTGCAACGTCTGTGGCGGGAAGAAGGCGGCTGCTATTGCCGGCGACTTCTGTTGCTGCTTGAGATGATGTTCCTGCTCCTGCTGCAGGTTGAGTACAGCACCATCACTTGGCCGTGTCCATACACGGTTGGATGATTGTGTTTTTTTGTCTACTGCTGGCTGCTGAAGGGAGAGAATTGATGGATACTGCTGCTGATGTACTGATGGTATTGGCGGGAAGGCGCTTTGGGTGTTGCTGAGGACGTCAGCTGCAGGTGCGGCGTGGTATGGAGGCATATCAACTACAGCGGCTACGGAATCACGCCCATGCATGACTCCATTGCCTTTGCAGGTGAATAAGAAGTTCGGCCGCGGCACTTCTGCTGATTTGCAGGAGGGCAAGACGGCGCGACTCGGCTCGGCGGTTCCGGCGACAGAAGTGAAGATGCAGCTGAGAATGGAACCAGGAGCTTTTGCTCTGCTCTGGTACCGTGTCAGTAAATTGTAAGGAGCTTAGGAAGTCCGTGGAGGTGAATTTGGAGCGTGTCTGGTTGGACGGAAGCTTCGGTGAGGCTGCAGGGAGCTGACGGACAGATGACGTCACGAGGAGAGTGGAAGATGTGACCTGGTTGGGAAGTCTGCACCCTTGAACGAGAGCTGGTTGGGAGACAAATGTGCATGAAAAAGGATGAGGCAGGAGAATGGACACGAGGAGAGTGAGTGACGAGTGGCGTGGGCGAAGTCCGACATGGACGGGCGCTGCGAGCAGAAGCGATATGTGGCATGGGCGCAGAACGTCGTGGACGGGCGCTGAGAAGCGATGATGGATACAAGCTGAAGAGTGGGCGCAGTGCCAATGGGCACGAGCGTTGAGTGAAAGTGAATAACTGAGGGCTGAGTGTCTGATTGAACGAGCACGGGGAGGCAGGCAGGGCCAAGAGGCACATGCATAGAGTGAAAGGAGAGCTGGAGGCGCGGGTAGCGCAAGAGTTAAGATGAATGAAACTGATTAAGTGTCAAGTTAAACAATACATGGTGACTGCACTATATACAAAGACTTAGCCTAGACTAGCTTAGGTCCTCTCACTATGGAGGAAGATAGGTGGTGTGATGTCACAGCCAACTTGCTGCTAATGCTGCTTCTGCTGTGGGACAGCACGTTACTGGGTGGCGAGTGCCTTGGGCTGCACCTTGGACTCTGGATTTTTCAAGGTGAGGGGTTCGTGCAGATCCGGTGCCCACATCGGGTGTTTCCCGACCGTTCCGCTCAACGGAAGGCAGGCGCTTTGTCGTGGACTTTGGACCAAGCCGCGGGTTGGTTCTTTGTTGACCGTCATGTGGAGTTGGCCGGCAATCCTCGCCAAGCCGGTCGTCAGTGGACCGTTGGTTCAGCGTTCCAGGACTGAGCTGGTCAGCTGCTACTTTCTGGTCCGCCTTGTTATCGCGCGGCCAGATTTCCGGTGAGAGTATCCCAGGGTTCTACTCATATGCCCGCTTGGGACATTCGACTTGTGACAGTGTTGTTTCCTGACACTCCCTCCCCCCCCCCTCCCCTCCCCCCTAACGAGATGTTTGCTTTTGGGAACGCATGTGGGTTTGACTCCCGCTCTTGTTTCAACCCATTCAATTGCATCAACAGCCCGCAAACCCGGCCACGCACCCCCCTCGAAGACGAACGCACTCCGCCGCCTGCACAACACGCACACCCGCGCNACAGTGTTGTTTCCTGACACTCCCTCCCCCCCCCCTCCCCTCCCCCCTAACGAGATGTTTGCTTTTGGGAACGCATGTGGGTTTGACTCCCGCTCTTGTTTCAACCCATTCAATTGCATCAACAGCCCGCAAACCCGGCCACGCACCCCCCTCGCACACAGACGCACTCTGCCGCCTACACAACATGCACACCCGCACCCACACCCATGCATCTCCCACCCTTTGCACGCCCACCCGCATGTGCCAACCCAAGCGCACACACGCCTCTTTCCCACCCCACGAGTTGTACCAACCCAAGCGTCTGCACGCCTCTTTCCCACCCCACGATTCGTACCAACCCAAGCATTCACACCCCTCTTTCCCACCCCACGAGTCGTACCAACCCACTAGCCATCCCCTCCTGTTCATCCCACCGTTTCGTACGGCATGAATGCAAAAAACGTCCACCGGCGCACGGCTGCCTCTAGTCCGTCCCGCCCGCACATTGTGAACGCGATCTGAACCTCCGCCACTCCCGGCCGTGACCCCCGCTCATGTCCGCACGCGCCCACATGCACCTCCCTCGCCACCGCCACGGTGTACCAACCCGCACGCCACACCCGAGCCCACGCCACCCCACCGCACCCCTCCTCGACACCGCCCATGCTGCCTAGCCCCTAAGCCATTGCCATGTGCACCTCCGTCCTCTGTCCTACATCCCCTCCCCCTCTCCCCGTGCGGAAACAAAACGAATCTACGTACCCGATACCATCCACTCCGCTCTTCCATTTTGCATCTCCACATGTGTCACATTCTCGACCCATCCCTTTCAAAGCATGGTACAATCATAACCGGGCTACTACTCCGGATCCCATTCGAACTCCGCAGATAAGCGCTAATGGGCCAGAATAGTACTGGGATGGCTGACCTCCCGGGAAGTCCTGGTGTCGTACCCATTTTTTTCTCCCAAACGCCGACCCGGACCGTCTCCGACACTAGAAAGTCGGGACTAGGACGCGAAAAGTGCAGTTGCACCCTATTCGTGCCCTACTTGCGTCCTACTTGCGCCCTAGTTGCACCCTTGCTGCGCCCTACCTGCACTATACCTGCATCCTAGTTGCGCCCTAGTTGCGCCCCACCTGCGCCCTACCCGCCACATTCCTGCGCCCTACTTGCGCCCTAGTTGCACCCTTGCTGCGCCCTGTCCGAACCATACTTGTGCCCTAGTTGTGCCACAGTTGTGCCCTCGTTGAACCCTACCTGCGCCCTAGCGGCGCCATACCTGCGCCAAAGTTGTGCCCTAGTTGCGCCCTAGTTGTGCCCTACTTGCGCCCTAGTTACGTCCTACTTGCGCCCTACTTGCACCCTACTTGCGCCCTAGTTGCACCCTACCCGCGCCCAACTTAAGCCCTAGTTGCACCCTAGTTGCGCCCTAGTTGCGCCCTACTTGCGCCCTACTTGCACCCTACTTGCACCCTGCCCGCGGCCTAGTTGCGCCCTAGTTGTGCCCTAGTTGCGCCCTACTTGCGCCCTACTTGCGCCCTACTTGCGCCATAGTTGCGCCCTTGTTGCACCCCACTTGCATCATAATTGCGCCCTTGTTGTGCTCTACGTGTGCCATACCTGCGCCATACCTGCGCCCTACTTTCGTCCTAGTTGCGCCCCAGTTGCACCCTAGTTGCGCCCTACTTGCGCCCTACTTGCGCCCTACTTGCACCCTACCCGTGCCATACATGCGCCATACCTGCACCCTAGTTCACCCTAGTTGCACCCTAGTTGCTCCCTAGTTGCACCCTAGTTGCGCCCTACTTGCACCCTACTTGCGCCCTAGTTGCACCCTAGTTGCGCCCTACTTGCACCCTACTTGCGTCCTAGTTTCGCCCTAGTTGCACCTTACCCACGCCATACCTGCGCCATACCTGCGCCCTATTTGCGCCCTAGTTGTGCCCTAGTTGCGCCCTAGTTGCGCCCTACATGCGCTCTACTTGCACCCTAGTTGCGCCCTAGTTGCGCACTAGTTGCGCCCTACTTACGCCGTAGTTGCGCCCTACTTGCGCCCTAATAGCGACCTAATCGTGCCATATTTGCGCCCTGGTTGCGCAAGTTTCTTCAAGCGCTCGTCTCCGGCCTCTCCGTGACGAACAAACAAAATTTTCCGTCAACTCCAATGCAGGAAAACTTGTCCATACACACGTCACACACACCCACTTACCCCAGGGACCTGACTCCCACCCCTATATTCGCTCTCCTCCGTCCTGGAGCATACGACGTTGGCTCCTCCGAGTGCTTGTCTCGAGGCTCTCCGAGACTAAGGGGCCGGATTTTTGGCCGACTCAAAATCAAGAAAACTTGTCCATACGCAAGTCGCACACCCATATGGGCATCGTAGACCCAAGTTTTGCTCAAAACATCCATGGCCCCTGCCCTCAAGCATACGACGTAGGCTCCTCCAAGCGCCCGTCTCCAGGCTCTCCGAGACTAAGGGGCCGTATTTTTGGCCGTCTCAAAATCACGAAAACTCGTTCATAGGCACGTTGCACACCCATGTGGACATTGTAGACCCAAGTTTTGTTCAAAAAAACCATGGCCTCCGCCCTCGAGCATACGACGTATTCTCCTCCCAACGCCCGTGTCCGGGCTCTCCAAGACTAAGGGGCCGGATTTTTGGCCGACTCGAAATCGAGAAAACTCATCCATACTCCTCGACCCCACAGGCTGTCGGTGCTCTGCCCGAGCTGCTCCCGTGGCGAGGGCGGACCGCCGCTTGCCCACCGGCCGACGGGCGCGGAATGCTTCCCTCTCGGGAGAGGCTTTCCCTAGGCAGTGAACAACCGGCTCAGAACTGGAGTGGACAAGGAGAATCCGACTGTTTGATTAAAACAAAGCATTGCGATGGTCCCAACGGATGTTGACGCAATGTGATTTCTGCCCAGTGCTCTACATATCAAAGTGAAGAAATTCAACCAGGCACGGGTAAACGGCGGGAGTAACTATGAATCTCATAAGGTAGCCAAATGCATCGTCATCTAATTAGTGACGCGTATGAATGGATTAACGAGATTCCCACTGTCCCTATCTCCTATCCAGCAACAGCACAGCCAAGGGAACGGGCTTTGAAAAATCAGCGGGGAAAGAAGACCCTGTTTAGCTTGACTCTAGTCCGACTTTGTGAAATGACTCAGGAGGTGCAGTTATAAGTGGGAGGGCAACCGCAAATGAAATACCACTACTCTTGACGTTATTTTAGTTATTCCGTGAGATGGAGGCAGGGCTCTGCCCCTGCTTCTAGCGTTAAGGCCTCAGCCAATTCAAGCGGATGACATTGTCAGGTGGGGTATGGCTGGGACGGCACATCTGTTAAAAGATGACGCAGGTGTCCTAAGATGAGCTCAACGAGAAAGGAAATCTTGTGTGGAACAAAAGGGTAAAGGCTCATTTGATTTTGATTTTCAGTACGAATACAAACTTTGAAAGCATGGCCTATCGATCATTTAGTCTTTCGGAATTTGAAGCTAGAGGTGTCAGAAAAGTTACCACAGGGATAACTGGCTTGTGGCAGCCAAGCGTACATAGCAACGTTGCGTTTTGATCCTTCGATGTTGGCTCTTCCTATCATTGTGAAGCAGACTTCACCATGTGTTGGATTGTTCACCCACCGATAGGGAATGTGAGCTGGGCTTAGACCAAAATGAGACAGGTTAGTTTTATCCTACTGATGATCTGGTGCCGCAGCAGTAATTCAACTTAGTACGAGAGGAACCGTTGATTCACATAACTGGTAATTGCTCTTGTCTGAAAAGCCAGTGGCGCAAAGCTACCATGTGTAGGATTCTGACTGAACGCCTCTGAGTCAGAATCCATGCTGGAAGCGGTACTTTTTACCTCCCCGGGTGTCACCTGACTCGAAATAGGGGCACCCTTGCGCCTCCGAGAGCATATGTCATGATTCGTCTGCACCAATTCCAAATGTTCGGGGAGATAAATCATTTGCAGTTAACTTAAACCAGAGCGGGGTACTGTAAGTCGCAGAGTAGCCTTGCTGCTACAATCCACTGGGGTTCATTATCTGTTCTACCGATTTGTTCCTCAGGGAACTCCCCTCCCCTCCCATCCCCTCCCCTCCCCTCCCCCCTAACGAGATGTTCGCTTTTTGGAACGCATGCAGGTTTGACTCCCGCTCTTGTTTCGACCCAACCCATTGCATCAACAGCCTGCAAACTGGGCCACGCACCCCCTCGCACACAAACGCACTCCGCCGCCTGCACAACACGCACACCCGCACCCACACCCACGCATNTGTTCCTCAGGGAACTCCCCTCCCCTCCCATCCCCTCCCCTCCCCTCCCCCCTAACGAGATGTTCGCTTTTTGGAACGCATGCAGGTTTGACTCCCGCTCTTGTTTCGACCCAACCCATTGCATCAACAGCCTGCAAACTGGGCCACGCACCCCCTCGCACACAAACGCACTCCGCCGCCTGCACAACACGCACACCCGCACCCACACCCACGCATCGCCCACCCACACGTACCAACCCAAACGCATGGCCACCTCTTTCCCACCCCACGAGTCGTACAAACCCAAGCGCCCGCACGCCTCTTTTGCACCCCATGAGTCGTTCCAACCCAAGCACCCGCACCCCTCTTTCCCATACCCACGAGTCGTACCAACCCGCTCGCCATCCCCTCCCGTTCATCCCACCATTTTGTACGGCACGAACGCGACAAACCTCCACTGTGCACGGCCGCCTCTAGTCCGTCGCGCCCGCACATTGCGAATGCGGTCTGAACATCCCCCACTCCCGGCCAAGACCCCCGCTCATGCCCGAACATACCCACTTGCACCTCCCTCGCCACCGCCACGATGTACCAACCCACATGCCACACTCGAGCCCACGCCATCCCACCGCACCCTTCCTGGACACCGCCCATGCTGTCCAGACCCGAAGCCGTTGGCATGTGCACCTCCGTCCTCTGTCCCACACCCCCTCCCCCTCTCCTCGTGTGGAAACAAAATGCATCTACGTGCCCAACACCGCCCACTCAGCTCGTCCACGTTGCATCTCAACATGTGTCACATTCTTGAGCCATCCCTTTCAAAGCGTGGTACAATCATACCTGGGCTACTACGCCGGATCCCATTCAAACTCCGCAAACAAGCGCCCATGGGCCTGAATAGTACTGGGATGGGTGACCTCCCGGGAATTCCTGGTGTCGTACCCGCTTTTATCTCCCAAACGCCGACCCGGACCGTCACCAAAAGTAGGGAGCTGGGACTAGGACGCGAATGGCGCAGTTGCACCCTAGTCACGCCCTACTTGCGCCCTAATTGTGCCCTATTTGCACCATTGCTGCGCCCTACCCGTGCTATACCTGTGTCCTAGTTGTACCCTAGTTCTGCCCTACCTTCGCCCTACCCGTGCCATACCTCCACCCTACTTGCCCCCTAGTTGCACCCTTGCTGCGCCCTAGTTGCACCCTACCCGCGCCATACGTGCGCCCTACTTGCGCCCTAGTTGCGCCCTAGTTGCGCCCTACTTGTGCCCTACTTGCGCCCTACTTACACCCTAGTTGCACCCTAGTTGCGCCCTACTTGCGCCCTAATTGTGTCCTAGTTCCGCCCTAATTGCACCATGCCTGCGCCATACCTGCGTCCTACTTGCGCCCTAGTTACGCCCTAGTTGCACCCTAGTTGCGCCCTACTTGCGCCTTACTTGCGCCCTACTTGCGCCCTACTTGCACCCTAGTTGCACCCTACCCGCGCCCTAGTTGCGCCCTAGTTGCACTATACTTGCGCCCTAATTGCGCCCTAGTTGCACCCTACTTGCGCCCTAGTTGCACCATACCCGCGCCTTAGTTGCGTCCTAGTTGCGCCCTAGTTGCACCATAGTTGCGCCCTAGTTGTTTCCTACTTGCGCTCTAGTTGCGTCCTTGTTACGCCCTACTTGCGCCCTAATTGCGCCCTTGTTGCGCCCAACCTGCGCCATACCTGCACCATAGGTGCGCCCTACTTGTGTCCTAATTGCGCCCTAGTTGTGTCCTAGTTGCGCCCTACTTGTACCCTACTTGCGCCCTAGTTGCACCCTACCCGCGCCAGTCCTGCGCCATACGTGCGCCCTAGTTGTGTCCTAGTTGCGCACTAGTTGCGCCCTAGTTGCACCCTACTTGTGCCCTACTTGCGTCCTACTTGTGCCCTAGTTGCACCATAGTCGCACCCTACTTGCGCCCTAATTGCACCCTACTTGCACCCTAGTTGCACCCTTGCTGCGCCCTACCCGCGCTATACCTGCACCCATGTTGCGCCCTAGTTGCGCCCTACCTGCGCCCTATCCGCGCCATACCTGCGCCCTACTTGCGCCCCAGTTGCACCATTGCTGCGCCCTGCACGCACCATACCTGCGCCCTAGTTGCGCCGTAGTTGCACCCTTGTTGAACCCTATCTGCGCCCTACCCGCGCCATACTTGCGTCCTAGTTGCGCCCTAGTTGCGCCCTAGTTGTGCCCTACTTGCGCCCTAGTTGCACCCTACTTGTGCCCTACTTGCGTCCTACTTGTGCCCTAGTTGCACCCTACCCGCGCCATACCTATGTCCTACTTGCGCCCTAGTTGCGCCCTAGTTCTGCCCTACTTGCGCCATACTTGCGCCCTACTTACGCCCTAGTTGTGCCCTAGTTATGCCCTACTTGCGCCCTAATTGTGCCCTAGTTGCGCCCTACCTTTGCCATACCTGCGCCATACCTGCACCCTACTTGTGCCCTAGTTGTGTCCTAGGTGCGCCCTAGTTGCACCCTACTTGTGCCCTACTTGCGCCCTACTTGCGCCTTAGTTGCACCCTACCCGTGCCCTACTTGCGCCCTAGTTGCACCCGAGATGCGCCCTAGTTACGCCCTAGTTGTGCCCTACTTGCGCTCTAGTTGCACCCTACCCGCGCCAGTCATGCGCCATACCTGCGCCCTAGTTGTGCCCTAGTTGCGCACTAGTTGCGCCCTAGTTGCACCCTACTTGCGCCCTGATTGCACCCTACTTGTGCCCTAGTTGCACCATAGTCGCACCCTACTTGCGCCCTACTTGCGCCCTACTTGCGCCCTAGTTGCACCCTTACTACGCCCTACCCGCGCTATACCTGTGCCCTAATTGCGCCCTAGTTGTGCCCTACCTGCGCCCTATCCGCGCCATACCTGCGCCCTACTTGCGCCCTAGTTGCACCATTGTTGCACCCTGCCTGCAACATACCTGCACCCTAGTTGCGCCCTAGTTGCGCCCTCGTTGAACCCTATCTGCGCCCTACCCGCACCATACCTGCGTCCTAGTTACGCCCTAGTTGGGCCCTAGTTGTGCCCTACTTGCGCCCTGGTTGCGCCCTACTTGCGCCCTACTTGCATCCTGCTTACGCCCTAGTTGCACCCTACCCGCGCCATACCTACGTCCTACTTGCACCCTAGTTGCGCCCTAGTTGCGCCCTACTTGCACCATACTTGCGCCCTACTTGCGTCCTAGTTGCGCCTAAGTTGCGCCCTACTTGCGCCCTAATTGCGCCCTAGTTGCGCCCTACCTGCGCCATACCTGCGCCATACCTGCGCCATACCTGCGCCCTACTTGTGCCCTAGTTGCGTCCTAGGTGTGCCCTAGTTGCACCCTACTTGTGCCCTACTTGCACCCTACTTGCGCCCTAGTTGCACCCTACCCGCGCCCTACTAGCACCCTAGTTGCACCCGAGTTGCGCCCTAGTTACGCCCTACTTGCGCCCTACTTGCGCCCTAGTTGCACCCTACCCGTGCCCTAGTTGCACCCTAGTTGCGCCCTAGTTGCGTCCTAGTTGCGCCCTAGTTGCGCCCTTCTTCCGCCCTAGTTGCACCTTTGTTGCGCCTTACTTGCACCCTAAATGTGCCCTTGTTGCGCCCTACTTGCGCCATACCTGCGCCATACCTGCACCCTACTTGCACCCTAGTTGCGCCCTCATTGTGCCCTAGTTGCGCCCTACTTGTGCCCTACGTACGCCCTACTTGCACCATACCCGCGCCATACCTGCGCCATACCTGCGCCCTAGTTGTGTCCTAGTTGCGCCCCAGTTGCGCCATACTTGCGCCATACTTGCGCCCTAGTTGCACCCTAGTTGCGTCCTAGTTGCGCCTTACTTGGGCCCTAATTGTGCCTCCGAGCTCCTCCGAGCGCCCGTCTCCAGGCTCTCCGAGACTAAGGGGTCGGATTCTTGGCCGACTGAAAATCAAGAAAACTTGTCCACAAGCACATTGTACACCCATATGGACAACGTAGACCTAATTGTTGCTCAAAATATCCATGGCATCTGCCCTCGAGCATACAACGTAGGCTCCTCCAAGAGCCCGTCTCCAGGCTCTCTGAGACTAAGGGGCCAGATTTTTGGCCGACTCAAAATCAAGAAAACTCGTCCATACGCACGTTGCACACCCAGATGGACATTGTAGACCCAAGTTTTGTTCAAAAACACCATGGCCTCTGCCCTCGAGCATACGACGTAGGATCCTCTGAACGCCCATCTCCAGGCTCTCCAAGACTAAGGGGCCGGATTTTCGGCCAACTTGAAATCGAGAAAACCCGTCCATACTCAAAATCGAGAAAACTTGTACATATGCCTCGACACCGCAGGCTATCGGCGGTCTGCCCGAGCTGCTCCCGCGGCGAGGGCGAATTGCCTCGTGCCGACCGGCCGACGTGCGCGGAACGTTTTCGTCTCGGGGGAGGCTTTCCCTAGGCAGTGAACAACCGGCTCAGAACAGGAACGGACAAGGGGAATCCGAATGTTTAATTGAAACAAAGCATTGCGATGGTCCCAACGGATGTTGACGCAATTTGATTTCTGTCCAGTGCTCTGAATGTCAAAGTGAAGAAATTCAGCCAAGCGCGGGTAAACGACGGGAGTAACTATGACTCTCTTAAGGTAGCCAGATGCCTTGTCATCTAATTAGTGACACGCATGAATGGATTAACGAGATTCCCACTGCCCCTATCTACTATCCACCAAAACCACAGCCAAGGGAACGGGCTTGGAAAAATCAGCGGGGAAAGAAGACCCTGTTGAGCTTGACTCTAGTCCGACTTTGTGAAATGACTCAGGAGGTGTAGTTATAAGTGGGAGGGAAACCGCAAGTGAAATACCACTACTCTTGATATTATTTTACTTATTCCGTGAGGTGGAGGCGGGGCTCTGCCCCTGCTTCTAGCATTAAGGCTTTGGCCGATCTAGGCGGATGACATTGTCAGGTGGGGAGTTTGGCTGGGACGGCACTTCTGTTAAAAGATAACGAATGTGTCCTCACATGAGCTCAACGATAACAGAAATCTCGTGTGGAACAAAAGGGTAAAGGCTCATTTGATTATGATTTTCAGTATGAATACAAACTGTGAAAGCATGGCCTATTGATCCTTTAGTCTTTTGGAGTTTGAAGCTACAAGTGTCAGAAAAGGTACCACAGGGATAACTGGCTTGTGGCAGCCAAGCGTTCATAGCGATGTTGCTTTTTTATCCTTCGAGGTGGGCTCTTCCTATCATTGTGAAGCAGAACTCACCAAGTGTTGGATTGTTCACCCACCAATAGGGAACGTGAGCTGGGTGTAGACCGTCATGAGACAGGTTAGTTTTACCCTACTGATGATCTGGTGTCGCAACAGTAATTCAACTTAGTACGAGAGGAACCGTTGATTCACATAATTGGTGATTGCGCTTGGCTGAAAAGCCAGTGGCGCAAAGCTACCATGTGTAGGATTATGACTGAATGCCTCTAAGTCAGAATCCATGCTGGAAGCGGCAATTTTTACCTCCCCGGGTGTTACCCGCCTCGAAATAGGGAGGCCTGTGCGCCTCCGAGAACATATGTCGTGATTCGTCTGGAGCAATTCCGAATGTTTGGGGAGATAAATCATTTGCAAAACGGGGTACTCTAAGTGGTAGAGTAGCCTTTGTTGCAACTATTCTCCAATGCCCACAATATCCCAAGAATAAAGCGACTGCCGGGTCTATTACTACAATGCCCACTCCAGCACAAGACCAGCGGGCAACTACAAAATACAAGGAAATCCGAGAAGTAGAGCTCATTTGCGAATGATCACTCGGCCAACGGACTGGACTCCCGCCGGTGATCGTCTGTCGTACGGTCAACAGAACAGCCGGAAGAAGACAGCCACCGGCAACAAGCGGCGGTAAATCCCACCTCCCGTAAGCGGACTGGTGGCTCGGTCCCCGCAACGGGAAAAATGGTGGCTCCGCCAAGACCACACAAGGACTATCCAATCGGCATCAACCGGTGCGCCTGCAGTCAGGAGAAGCAACAGCACCACACAAGCGCTACCGGCTGCGACTCTCGTACAAGCCGCCCTAACAGTAGCTCTTCTAGCGGTAGACTAGACTAGACATGTATGAGTAGGACAACGCTTGTATTCTTTGCATCGAGTTGATCAGTCATTGAATTCCTTCACTTGCCCGCCTCCTCGGCTGCGGCCTCTCGTTTTCATATCCTCTTGCCCGCCCCCGCGGCTGCGGCCTTCTCTTGTTCATTTTCCTTGCCCGCCATCCTCAGCTGCGGCATCCTCATCTCGTGTTCGTCCTCAGCAGCACTGCACCCTCTTCTCCTCAACTTCAGCATCTTCGCCAGCAGCCCGCACCTCGGCGCTGCGGCTCATTGCCCGCGCCTCGGGTGCTGCAGCATTCCTCTTTGCTGTCCCCGCACCAGTGGTGCTGCACCCAAATCTTCATCCTCAGCTTGTCTGCTCCTCAGCACTCCAATTCTCCAGTTCATGTCAGCCCGCGCTCTGCCGCTGCGGCTCCAAGGTTCTTCTGGCCCGTGCCTCAGCGCTGCGGCTCTGCAGCCCACGCCTCGGCACTGCCCCCACGAGCTACGGCTCAGACAGCCTTCTTACCATCATCTACTGCTATCGTACATGAACACCGTGCCTGTTCTCAGTTTGCCTCTTGAATGTTTCCGGACCGCCTGCCCTGGATCAAGCCTGCCTTGGATCTCATCACATAAGTTCCTGACCCTTACAATTAACTGACAGCCTTGCTGCTACGATCCACTGAGGTTCAGCCTCTGTTCTACCGATTTGTTCCTCCGGGAACTCCCCTCCCCTCTCCTCCCCTCCCCTCCCCTCCCCCCTAACAATATGTTCGCTTTTGGGAACGCGTGCGGGATCGACTCCCGCTCTCATTTCGACCCATTCCATTGCCTCAACAGCCCGCAAACCCGGTCACGCACCCCCCTCGCACACAAACGCACTCCGTCGCTTGCACAACACGCACACCCGCACCCACACCCACGCAT
>SZWC01008695.1:74492-96239 GCA_023375785.1 Penium margaritaceum
TGTTCCTCCGGGAACTCCCCTCCCCTCTCCTCCCCTCCCCTCCCCTCCCCCCTAACAATATGTTCGCTTTTGGGAACGCGTGCGGGATCGACTCCCGCTCTCATTTCGACCCATTCCATTGCCTCAACAGCCCGCAAACCCGGTCACGCACCCCCCTCGCACACAAACGCACTCCGTCGCTTGCACAACACGCACACCCGCACCCACACCCACGCATCGCCCAACCTTTCCACGCCCACCCGCATGTACCAACCCAAGCACACGCACGCCTCTTTCCCACCCCATGAGTCGTACCAACCCAAGCGCCCGCACGCCTCTTTCCCACTCCACAAGTCGTACCAACCCAAGCACCCGCACCCCTCTTTCCCACCCCACGAGTCGTACCAACCCGCTTGCCATCCCCTCCCGTTCATCCCACCATTTTGTACAGCACGAACGCGACAAACCTCGACCGTGCACGGCCGCCTCTAGTCCGTCATGCCCGCACGTCGCACACACGGTCTGAACCTCCGCCACTCCCGGCCGGGACCCCGGCTCATGCCCGCACGCGCCCACGTGCACCTCCCTCGCCACCGCCACGGTGTACCAAACCGCACGCCACACCCGAGCCCACGCCACCTTATCGCACCCCTCCTTGATACTGCCCGTGCTGTCCAGCCCCTAAGCCGCTGCCATGTGCACCTCCGTCCTTTGTCCCATACACCCTCCCCTCTCCCTGTGTGGAAACAAAACGCATCTACATGCCCGACACCGCCCACTCCGCTCGTCTACGTTGCATCTTCACATGTGTCACATTCTCGACCCATCCCTTTCAATGCGTGGTACGCTCATACCTGGGCTACTACACCGGATCCCATTCGAACTCCGCAGATAACCGCCCATGGGCCAGAATAGTACCGGGATGGGTGACCTCCCGGGAAGTCCTTGTGTCGTACCCATTTTTATCTCCCAAACGCCAACCCGGACTGTCTCCGACACTATGGAGCCGGGACTAGGACACGAATGGCGCAGTTGCGCCCTAGTCGCGCCCTACTTGCGCCCTATTTGCGCCCGAGTTGCACCCTTGCTGTGCCCTACTCGCGCTATACCTGTGCCCTAGTTGCACCCTAGTTGCACCCTACCTGCGCCCTACACGCGCCACACCTACGGCCTACTTGCGCCTTAGTTGCACCCTTGCTAGGGCCTAGTTCTACCCTACCCGCGCCATACCTGCGACCTACTTGCGCCCTACTTGCACCCTAGTTGCGCCCTACTTGTGCCCTACTTGCGCCCTAGTTGGGCCCTAGTTGCATCCTACTTGCACCATAATTGCGCCCTAGTTACTTCCTACCTGCACCATACCTGCGCCATACCTGCGCCCTACTTGCTCCCTAGTTACACCCTAGTTATGCCCTAGTTGCGCCCTACTTGCGCCCTACTTACGCCCTACTTGCACCCTACTTGCGCCCTAGCTGCACCCAATCCGCGCCCTAGTTGCACCCTAGTTGTACCCTACCTGCGCCCTAATTGCACCCTAGTTGGGCCCTACTTGCGCCCTAGTTGCACCCTGTTGAAACATTGCCCCTCCGCATGCCCAAGTGCGGCGCCGGGAGGCGCCGACGAGCCGCCAGAAAGTGGAAACGCCGCTCCGGCGGATCTGGCGACTCAAAGATTGCTCGGATCTCAAAATGGAGGACTGTCCCTAAAATTTGACGAGTTGCTTAATCCAGTGGAAGTTGTTTTGCTGAAATCGGACAAGTATCGAGGGAGATATGGCCTTCCAAAGTTGGGGTATGCGCAGCGGGTCTGGGAGCCGGCTGCGACTCGAAATCCGGTCGATAATCGACCGGACCGAGTAACAAAACTACCATCTGGAGAAAATGCTCCGATAGGCCTGCCGAGGCGTCCGGTGGATGATCCGCCTGATCAGGTGGATCATCCACCGGATCCAGTAGTGCAGGTTGTTACTGAGGGACTTAGCCAAAATCCTGGCTCGACGTCCGAAACTCAGTAGTACGTTTTGTTACTCGGGGACTCAGTCAAAATTCTGACTACAGGTCCACGGACACGTTTCGAACCTCGTCACACCCCATCACCAAACACGACCCAAAAGTGGGTAGGGTGCGTGGAAACAGTACAGGGAACCCCACACCATGTGCAATGGGATATGCGCCTTGGGCAAGGCACTTCGCACGTGAACGAAGGCGCCACGGCGAGTGGCGGCGTCAGGCTTCTGTGGTGGGTGAGACCTACGCTTTGACAAGCATAACTTGAGCTATGCTTGGCCAAATCGCACGCGGTTTGGTGCGTTGGAAAGCACATGACTAGCCCTATAAATGATGTTATCATGTTCATGTTCAAAAACTAACGCAAAATGACGTTATTCCCTTCGCAAACTGACTGTCTCTAAATTGCTGCTCACATAGCGTGAGGCGACCAGAAAGCTCACACTCAGTCTCAGATTCGTCCAAAACAGTAGACGTGAACCACTAGAGACGATCAGACAAACATCGGGACCGCACCACGTGGATCTCATCCTGACAAAGGGTTATGGGCCCACGGGTCTAAACGCCTCCAACGTTCACGTCTTCCGTAGCGCACGGGATCATCATCTTGGACGTCGCCGTAAGGTTCTGAGAACTCGTCAGAAAAGCAGCTGCGCACATGGCGCAGAAGGAGACGCAGCCCATTCAAAAGTATGCAGGCGGCCCGGGCTTCGGGCTATGGAGGTGGCAGTTGGAACTGCACCTCTCGCATAAGGGGCTGCTGGATGTCATGTTGGGAAAGGAGGTGCTCACAGAGGCGACTGCTACGGACGCGGAGAAGCAGGCCTTCGAAAAGAAGAACACGGAGGCGCTCATGCTCCTGGTGTCCGGGACAGCCGAGTTGCAGTGGGGCTACTTCCAAGGCTGCAAGCTGGCAGCCGAAGCTTGGGAAAAGCTCTGCGCCATCCACCAATCCAAGTCGCTCGCAAACAAAATCTTTGCGATGAAGCGACTCCTCACGGTGAGAATTGAGGAGGGAGATGATGTCATCTCCGCCATGTAGCAGATCGAGTCACTCACCTCGCAATGCAATGACGTGGGGTGGAAGATCAACACGTAGCTGCAAGCGATGGCCCTCCTCATGGCCCTACCTGACAGTTGGGGCCCACTCATCACTGTCCTTGGAGGATGGTCAGAGGACAAGCTGACCTATGGCGCGGTCGCAGAGTGCATCCGCAACGAGGCGCAGCGCCGAAGCTGCGGGGAGTCCTCGTCTTCCTCATCGGCCCTCGTCACCAAAACACTTGGTGGCGGAAGCGGGGGCCGAGGAAGTGGCGGAAAGGGCGGCGGCAAGAAGGGCACCAAGAAAGGTGCGTGCCGCAACTGCGGCAAGGAGGACCATTGGGCCCGTGAGTGCCCAGAGGAGGCAAAGACCGGCGGAAAAAACAGCAAGGGTAGGTCTCTCCTCAATGGCAACAAGAACCACTTCCTCAAGAAGGCCAACAGGCGGTGTCTGCAATCCAAGGCCGAGGAGCACATCCAAGTCGAGAAGGTGGAGTTCGTCACCTACGAGAAGTCCTCCATGTCAATGGTGGTCGCAAACATCAAAGTCGAGCCCGCGGTCGGCCAAGGCGACATGGAGGTGGAAGTCATGGTGGGTGGTAAGAAGAAGCTATACACAATCCGTGATGTGCAGCACGTCCCCGGCCTGGCTGACATCCTGAGTGTTAGCCGCTTGACGGAAAAGGGATATGAGGTGCTCTTCTGCAGGAAAAGCGCAGTGGTGCACATCAACGGCGACGGCGAGGTCGTGCTGGAGGCAAAGCGCAAGGGCGGTCTCTACATCGTGGAGACTAAGGTGGTCCCCGCGGCATCCGACACAGCAGATTTGCAGGGGCACGTCGTCAACATGGCCAAGGGAGGAAGCGCTGATCTGGAGCTCTGGCACCGACGGTTGGGGCATTCGGCGCCCGCAACCGTTAAGGAGATGGTGAAGCGCAACATGGTGTGTGGCCTCATCATCAGCGGCGCAGACGCGGCAGTAGATGCAGCAGCGCACAATAGTGCGAGCCTTGCCTTTTGGGCAGGGCGCACCGCAAGCCGTTCAATGAGAACGAGGCTCGCACAAAGGACATGCTGGAGGTCGTGCACAGCGATGTGTGCAGACCGTTCAAAACGCCGTCAAACGGCGGCTTGAGATACTTCGTCACTTTCATTGACGACTGCAGCAGGAAGCTCTATGTGTACTTCATGAAGCGGAAAGGCGAGATCCTGGACCGTCTGAAGGAGTATGTCGCAGCGGTGGAGAGGCAGACTGGCCGGAAGGTCAGAGTGCTATGCAGCGACAATGGCGGAGAGTACGTGGGCTATAGCGGGTGAAGCAGCAGGGCATCAAGTGGGAACCCACTACGCCGTACTCACCACAGTCCAATGGAGTGGCGGAGCGGGTGAACCAGACGCTGCTCACCATGGTGCGGACCATGCTTGTGGATGCGGGGTTGCCGCGAGGGTTCTGGGCGGAGGCTGTGCGTACAGCGAGCTACACCATCAACCTCACCCCAATAACGGTGCTGAAGGGCAAGGGCGGCTGGAAGACGCCGTAGGAGGTTTGGAGTGGGCGCAAGCCAAACGTGGCATACCTGAAGGTGTTCGGGTGCAAGGCGCATGCGATGGTGCAGGCGGCGCAACGACGCAACAGCAAGCTGGAACCGCGGGCAAAGCCGTGCTTGCTCCTCGGATATGAGAGTGCGCAAAAGGTGTACTGGCTTTGGGACCCGCGCACGCAGGAGATCATCCGCAGCCGTGACATCGAGTTCGACGAGCAGCAGAGCTTCAGCAGCAGCAGCAACGACATGAGCGTAGGGAACACTCCAAAACAGGGGGAGTGGTTCCAGCTCCTTGACTACGAGGAGGAGCCGGCGGACGCGGAAGTCGATGATGCGGTGTTGGAGCGCGGCGGTGCAGCAGGTGCAGCAGCCAACGCGGAGGACTCCGACGACAATGCAGCTGGGCTGGAGATCCGGCGGAATGATCCGTCGAAGGAGGCACCGCGGGTGCCGAAGCGCGCACTCCCGGCGGAGTTCGCGTCGGGCGTCGCAGAAAAATCCTCCGGACGCGCCGCCCGTCCGGTTGATGGTACACCGTAGCGGGAAGAATGCTCGGGAAGCCATCCCGTCGATGATTCACCGGAGCGGGCTGAGTCGTAAGGATCGCAGTAGAGCGACGAGACGTCGCCAAGACTGCCGCGCCGCAGCGGGAGGCAGCGGAGAGCGGGGAAGCGTTTCGACGCAGGCACCGGTCGATGGATCGGCATGATGTGATGCATGCTGGCTGCATCAACGGAGCTGACAACCGTGCAAGAGGTGCTTGCGCGGCCCGAGGGAAAGTAGTGGGACGCCGTCATCAAGTTGGAGTTGGCGTCCATTGCTGAAAACGACACGTGGCAGCTGGTTGACAGGCCGAAAGACGCCAAGGTCATCGGCTCCAAGTGGGTCTTCAAGACCAACTTCCCGAAGGAAGGAGTGGTTGACAAGTACAAGGCGCGACTCGTGGCGAAGGGGTACGCACAGCGTAAGGGCAAGCACTACAATGAGACGTTTGCCCCCGTCGCCAAGTTCACAAGCATCCGAGCGATCCTTGCGGTGGCAGCCGCGAAGGACATGGAGCTTCACCAAATGGACGTAAAGACGGCCTTCCTCAACGGCATCATCGACAAAGAAATCTACATGGAGGTGCCGGAGGGGGTGGAGGCGCCGTAGGGCAAGGTGTGCAAGCTGCGGAAGTCCTTGTACAGGCTAAAACAATCGCCCGGATGCTGGTACCAACAGATGGACAGCTTCATGGCACAACTCGGCCTCAAGCGCTGTGAGGCAGATCACTGCGTGTACGTGCGGCGCAGTAAGAAGCTCCATCAGATTGTCGCACTCTACGTGGACGATCCGATCTTGTGCTCCTCAGACCTACCGAGCCTACAACAGCTGAAAGAGTAGCTGAGCAGCAGGTTCCAGATGTCGGACATGGGGGAGCTGGAGTTCTACCTCGGGGTGAGCATTACGCGGAACCGGAGGGCGCGCACACTTGAGCTGGGGCAGGCCAAATACGTGGCCGAGGTGCTGAAGCGGTACGGCATGGAAGACTGCAAACCAGTGTGCAGTCCTGTCTCCACGACCTGTGAACTAAGTGCGGCAATGGTGCCGCAAACAAAAGAAGAGCGGGAGGACATGGCAGGGAAGCCGTGCCAATCGACGGTGGGAAGCCTCATGTACGCCATGGTGGCGACTCGACCGGAACTGGCCTACGCTGTGGCCCAAGTGATCAGGTACGTGGCCGATCCAGTGCCACTACACTGGCAGGCGGTCAAGCGCATCCTCCGCTACCTGCAGGCGATGTGGCACGCGTGCCTGAGGTTCAACGGCAAAGGGCGGGCGGACCCTTTGCGTCTGGTCTGCTACACGGATGCACACTACGCTGGGGATGTGGACAAGCAAAAGTCCACATCCGGCTACGTGTTCTTCCTCGCTGGTGCAGCGGTCTTGTGGTGCAGCAGGAAGCAGCACTGCGTCGCCGCCTCCACAGTGGAAGCAGAGTACATCGCGCTGGCCGAGGTGTTCAAGGAGGCGGTGTGGCTCTTCAGATTGCTGGGGGAGCTGGGCGTGCTACAGCTGGAGCCTACGGTAGTGCAAGAGGACAACACCGGCTCCATCTCGCTGACCAACAACCCGACGCAGCACAGGAGGACAGAGCACATCGATGTGCATTATCACTACGCACGGGACATGGTCGAGAAGGGACAGGTGGTGCTGCAACACTGCAGCACGCACAACATGCTTGCGGATTGCTTGACCAAGGCGCAACCCGCGGACCGGCACGCGATGAGCGTGGCCCGACTTGGGATGACCAGCTATGATGGGCTGGAGGGCACAGCAGAAGATGAGTGAGAGCAAGCAAGAGCAGCGGGCATGGCAGGTGCAAGGGGGAGAATGTTGAAAAATTGCCCCTCCGCATGCCCACGTGCGGCGCCGGGAGGCGCCGACGAGCCGCCAGAAAGTGGAAACGCCGCTCCGGCGGATCTGGCGACGCAAAGATTGTTCGGATCTTACAATGGAGGACTGCCCCTAAAATTTGACGAGTTGCTGAATCCGGTGGAAGTTGTTTCGCCGGAATCAGACAAGTATGGAGGGAGATATGGCCTTCCAAAGTTGGAGTATGCGCAGTGGCTCTGGGAGCCGGCTGCGACTCGAAATCAGGTCGATAATCGACCGGACCGAGTAACAAAAATACCATCTGGAGAAAATGCTCCGATAGGCCTGCCGAGGCGTCCGGTGGATGATCCGCCTGATCAGGTGGATCATCCACCGGATCCAGTAGTGCAGATTGTTACTGAGGGACAGCCAAAATCCTGGCTCGACGCCCGAAACTCAGTAGTACGTTTTGTTACTCGGGGACTTCGTCAAAATTCTGACTGCAGGTCCACGGACAGGTTTCGAACCTCGTCACACCCCATCACCAAACACGACCCAAAAGTGGGTAGGGTGCGTGGAAACAGTATAGGGAACCCCACACCATGTGCAATGGGATATGTGCCTTGGGAAAGGCGCTTCGCACATGAACGAAGGCGCCACGGCGAGTGGCGACGTNACCATCTGGAGAAAATGCTCCGATAGGCCTGCCGAGGCGTCCGGTGGATGATCCGCCTGATCAGGTGGATCATCCACCGGATCCAGTAGTGCAGGTTGTTACTGAGGGACAGCCAAAATCCTGGCTCGACGTCCGAAACTCAGTAGTACGTTTTGTTACTCGGGGACTTCGTCAAAATTCTGACTGCAGGTCCACGGACAGGTTTCGAACCTCGTCACACCCCATCACCAAACACGACCCAAAAGTGGGTAGGGTGCGTGGAAACAGTATAGGGAACCCCACACCATGTGCAATGGGATATGTGCCTTGGGAAAGGCGCTTCGCACATGAACGAAGGCGCCACGGCGAGTGGCGACGTCAGGCTTCTATGGTGGGTGAGACCTGCGCTTCGGCAAGCATAACTTGAGCTATGCTTGGCCGAATTGCACGCGGTTTGGTGCGTTGGAAAGCTCATGAGTAGCCCAATAAATGTTGTGATCATGTCCATATTCAAACACTTACTCAAAATGACGTTATTCCCTGTGCAAACTGACTGTCTCTAAATTCCTGCTCACATCGCGTGAGGCGACCAGAAAGCTCACGCTCAGTCTCAGATTCACCCAAAACAGTAGACGTGAACCACTAGAGACAATCACAAAAACTTCGGCACCGCACCACGTGGATCTCATCCTGACACACCCTCCCTGCGCCCTAGTTGCGCCCTAGTTGCGTCCTAGTTGCGCCCTAGTTGCGCCCTAGTTGCGCCCTACTTCCACCCTAGTTGTGCCCTTGTTGCACCGTACTTGCGCCCTAATTGCGCCCTCGCTGCGTCCTACTTGTGCCCTAGTTGCGCCCTAGTTGCGCCCTACTTGCGCCCTACATGCGCCCTACTTACGCCCTAGTTGCACCCTACCCGTGTCAGTCCTGCACTATACCTGCGCCCTAGTTGCACCCTAGTTGCACCCCAGTTGCGCCCTAGTTGCACCCTACTTGCGCCCTACTTGCGCCCTAGTTGCACCCTAGTCACTCCCTACTTATGCTCTACTTGCACCCTAGTTGCACCCTAGTTGCACCCCAGTTGCGCCCTAGTTGCACCCTACTTGCGCCCTACTTGCGCCCTAGTTGCACCCTAGTCACTCCCTACTTATGCTCTACTTGCACCCTAGTTGCACCCTTGCTACACCCTACCCACGCTATACTTGCACCCTAGTTGCGCCCTAGTTGCGCCCTACCTCCGCCCTACCTGCGCCATACCTGCGCCCAACTTGCGCCCTAGTTGCACCCTTGATGCGCCCTGCCGGCACCATACCTGCGCCCTAGTTGCGCCCTAGTTGCTCCCACGTTGAACCCTACCTGCACCCTACCCGAGCCATACCTGCGTCCTAGTTGTGCCCTACGTACGCCCTAGTTGCGCCCTACTTGTGTCCTAGTTGCACCCTACTTGCGCCCTACTTGCGCCCTACTTGCACCCTTGTTACACCCTACCCGCGCCATTCCTGCGCCCTACTTGCGCCCTAGTTGCGTCCTACTTGTGCCCTGCTTCCGCCTGATTTGCACCCTACTTGCATCCTAGTTGCGCCCTAGTTGCGCCCTACTTGCACCCTCATTGCGTCCTAGTTGCGTCCTACCTGCGGCGTACCTGCGCCATACCTCCACCCTACTTGCGCCCTAGTTGCGCCCTAGTTGCACCCTAGTTGCACCCTACTTGCGCCCTACTTGCGCCCTAGTTGCGCCCTAGTTGCACCATACCCGCGCCCTACTTGCGCCCTACTTGTGCCCTAGTTGCGCCCTACTTGCACCCTACTTGCGCCCTACTTGCGCCCTACTTGCGCCCTACTTGCGCCCTAGTTGCGCCCTAGTTGCACCATACCCGCGCCCTACTTGCGCCCTATTTGTGCCCTAGTTGCGCCCTACTTGCACCCTACTTGCACCCTACTTGCGCCCTAGTTGCACCCTACCCGCACCCTAGTTGGACCCCAGTTACGCCCTAGTTGTGCCCTAGTTGCGCCCTAGTTACGTCCTACCTGCCCCCTAGGTGTGCCTTTGTTGCACCCTACTTGCGCCGTACTTGCACCCTTGTTGCGCCCTACCTACGCCATACCTGCGCCATACCTGCGCCCTACTTGTGCCCTAGTTACACCATAGTTGCGCCCTACTTGCGCCCTACTTGCACCCTACTTGCGCCCTACTTGCACCCTGCCCGCGCCATACCTACGCCCTAGTTGCGCCCTAGTTGCGTCCTAGTTGCGCCCTAGTTACGCCCTACTTGCTGCATACTTGCGCTTTAGATGCGCCCTAGTTATGCCATAGTTGCGCCCTACTTGCGCCCTAGTCGCGCCCTAGTTGCACCTTATCCGCGCCATAGCTACGCCATACGTGCGCCCTAGTTGCGCCCTAGTTACACCCTAGTTGGGCCCTAGTTGCACCTGAATTGCGCCCTACTTGTGCCCTAGTTACGCCCTAGTTGTACCCTAGTTGTGCCCTACTTGTGCCCTAGTTGCGCCCTAGTTGCACCTTACGCGCGCCATACCTCCGCCATACCTGCGTCCTAGTTGCGCCCGAGTTCGCCCTAGTTGCGCCCTAGTTGCGTCCTACTTGCGCCCTACTTGCACCCTTGTTACGCCCTAGTTGCACCCTAGTTGCGCCCTACTTGCGCCCTAGTTGTGTCCTACTTGCGCTCTAATAGCGACCTAATCGTGCCCTACTTGCGCCCTGGTTGCGCAAGTTTCCTCGAGCGCTCGTCTGCGACCTCTCTGTGAGTAAGGGACCAAATTTTCCTTCCACTCCAATCCAGGAAAACATGTCCATACTCACGTCGCAAACACCCACGTACCCCAGGGACCTGACTCCCGCCCCTTTACTTGCTCTCCTCCGCCCTCGAGCATACGATGAAGGCTCCTCCGAGCGCCCGTCTCCAGGCTCACCGAGAGTAAGTGGCCGGATTTTTGGTTAACTCATAATCGAGAACACTTGTCCATACGCATGTCGCACAGCCATATGGACATCTGAGACCCAAGTTTCGCTCAAAACATCCATGGCATCTGCCCTTGAGCATACGACAGAGTCTCCTACAAGCGCCCGTCTCCAGGCTCTCCGAGACTAAGGGGCCGTATTTTTGGCCGAATCAAAATTGAGAAAACTCGTCCATACGCACGTTGCACACCCATATGGACATTGTACATTGCCTCCGCCCTCAAGCATACGACGTATGCTCCTCGGAACGCCCGTCTCAAGGCTCTCCGAGACTAAGGGGCCGGATTTTTGGTGGACTCGAAATCGAGAAAACTCGTCCATACTCGAAATCGAGAAAACACATCCATACGCCTCAACGCGGCAGGCTGTCGACGGTCTGCCCAAGCTGCTCCTGCGGCGAGGGCGGACCGCCGCGTGCCGACCAGCCGACGGGCGCGGAACGCTTCCCTCTCGTGGGAGGCTTTCCCTAGGCAGTGAACAACCGCCTCAGAACAGGAACGGACAAGGGGAATCCGACTGCTTAATTAAAACAAAGCATTGTGATGGTCCTAACGGACGTTGACGCAATGTGATTTCTGCCCAGTGCTCTGAATGTCAAAGTGAAGAAATTCAACCAAGCGCGGGTAAATGGCGGGAGTAACTATGACTCTCTTAAGGTAGCCAAATGCCTCATCATCTAATTAGTGACGCGCATGAATGGATTAACGTGATTCCCAATGTCCCTATGTACTATCGAGAAAAGCCACAGCCAAGGGAACGGGCTTGGAAAAATCAGCGGGGAAAGAAGACCCTGTTGATCTTGACTCTAGTCCGACTTTGTCAAATGACTCACGAGATGTAGTTATAAGTGGGAGGTCAACTGCAAGTGAAATACTACTACTCTTGACGTTATTTTACTTATTACGTGAGATGGAGGCAGGGCTCTGCCCCTGCTTCTATCGTTAAGACTTCGGTTGATCCATGCAGATGACATTGTCAGGTGGGGATTTTGGCTGTGGCGGCACACCTGTTAAAAGAGAACGCAGGTTTCCTAAGATGAGGTCAATGAGAACAGAAATCTAGTATGGAACAAAAGGGTAAACGGATTAATTCCCCTATACCCACCTTTTCAGAGTCTTAAATCCCGAATGCCCACTTTGTACAAATGATGGCTACAATACCCACTCTTTTTTACTGGTGAACGCATTCTCCACAAAGTGTGAATAGCAACTAACCATGAACGCGGTACCCACTCGTGAGGAAACATGGCTACAATACTGGTATTCAGTGCATGATTCTGACATGTGTGGACATTGTGGTCACAATACTTCCGATTTCTACGAATTCGTTCTACTTTTTGTTCTAGTGCGAGTTGCGTGCATGCGTGAGGCGACTGACACCTTACAATTCATATGTTTACGCGCGTCTGTCAGTGTCATTAAAGTCAAGGGTCCTGTGTTGTCGTAAAATGCTGCAATCGTGTTGCCGAATGCGCCTGCAAAATGTGGGCGGTATTTTTTTTGCTCAGAGGTTTCGTCATCTTTATAAAAGTGTTAGTCGCTATCGTCATCGCTTCCTGTCGTACACCAAACGATGTTGCACGGAAGAGAAGTACCGTCTTCTGAATTGGAAAGAGGCCCTAACTCTTAACGATGACGACCATAACCTTAGGTACACGTGCGCCACGTTGGCAGATATTGGCAGACGACTGTCACATCCGGGGTTCCGGGCCCATGCACCCGATAAGGACGCTGCAGAATGCCAGATGGAAGCCACGTTGGCGCATAGTGGGTGTGTGATGCGACAGCCTGCGAACCGGCCAAATTTTTTATGCTCCTGACAAGGGTGACCGTTAAGTGCACCATGGGACATGATGTCCATAATTGCATCATGCTGCATGTCATCATCTACGTAGTTTTTCCCCATTGTCCGTTTGCGCCACTTTTGCACGCGATGGGAAACATCCCGTTCCCCCGTTGGAGCCCTATTCTTCCGAGGCGAACCCGCTCACCATGGCTGTCGTGCTCGCTGTAAGCTCTGATAAGTGGGTATCTTAGGTACGAAAATGACCGTTAGGTGGGTACAATGTGTGTTAGCGTGCATGCGTCTGCATGCCATACCCACTTGGGGTCTTATGGATCCACCACTTTTCAAGTTTTACGTTCCTCCGAAACCCCCCGACGGCAGCTCCGACGAGGAGGAGGAACCTCGTGAATCCCAAGGCTACATGGCCGGTTTTGTCTTTGACGAGCTTGAGGAGGCGTGTTGGGTGGAGCACGTCCAGGCCGAAGAACGCTTAACTCCACGCTCCCCAGAGCGTGGAGAGCACTCTGTCGTGAGGTTGAACGGAGGCTCCCGCGTCAGGTCGTTTCATCTGCCGGCCGCGGGTGGGTTAACTCGCACAAGTCACCATGGCGTCACACTTGACTGGTATGGCTTTGCTTATGCGGCCAAGTACGGTCTAGGATCCGTCCTTGTGCCTTCCTCATCACATCCCCGTACTAGAACGATCATTTAACATGCTGACCGATGCTTATGTTCGCACGATCGTCGGATGACGAGCATCACCCCCCCTCCCCGACGGACACCGTTGTCTCCGCTGTCCAGAATAAGGGTACCAAGCCCAGGAAGCGTGCTCGACCGGAGTCTCCAGTTAATTTTCCGGGAGTCTCTGCTTTCCGGAACATGGAAGCCTGTTGCGAGGCGGTCCATGACTATGCTGTCGCTGCACACATGGGGGTGAAGTTCGTGCGGAGTGAGCCGTCGCGGCTTGAAGCTCGTTGTGCGGAGTGGAGGCAGTCAGGCTACACGTGGCAGCTGAAGGCGCGGTGGTAGCGGAAAACGAACAACGTCAAGGTCATTTTCTTTAAAGAGGGCCACAAGTGCAGCCGCACGGGCACAAAGGGAGACCCCTCACGCAAAGCCGCGTGGGTGTTGCGCCACATCAAGAGCACTGTCATCAACGAGCCATGCACCACCTCCAATGCCCTCCGGCGGATCATGGAATTGCGAACTGGCAAGAGGTCTGCCTACCAAGCCATTCACCGCGCAAAGAAGAAGGCCTTGACGAATCTCATGGGCGAGAAAAGCCAGTCGTGGGGTCTGTTCCCTGCATACATCGCCGTAGTAAGTATCCTGCTGTCCTTATTGGTTTGTTGCATGCTGTTCATGCTGGTTTTTGCATAAGTGCCAACTCTAGACGTATTTCGCTCTGTTTCCGTAATTCATGCATGCAATTGAAGAGGGTTGATCCATCCAACGTTGCTGTCGTGGAGCAGGACCAGCACCATCTCTTCCGACGGGCCTTTGTGGCCCCCGGTGCTTGCAGGAACGGATGGTCGCATGTGCGGCGGTTACTGACAATGGATGGCATTTTTGAAAAACGGCTTCAAGCAAGTGCTGTTGCTCGCACAGTATTAGGACGCCAACAACCACGCGGTGCCGATGGCATGGGCCATATGCCCTCAAGAAGATAAGGACAACTGGGACTAATTCTATCAGCGGCTGACAGAGGCGTATCCGACGGCACGACACAACGGAACTGCAGTCATTAGCAACAGAGACACCGGACTCATCGCCGTCGTGAAGCGCCAATTACCAGGAGCTATCCACACATACCGCGGTCTGCACCTGCGGGATAACGTCAAGTCTAAGCTCAGCAGCAGCCGACCTCGTGTGGTGAATGGCTTCTACTTTCACACAGAACGAGTTCGACCGCGTGTGGGATGAGCTCGGTCGGACTTCCGACAAGGCCTACACATACCTTTTTGGTGGAGATGGCGACCCGTGGCTGCCTTTGGAGCAGTGGACGCACCTCAAGTGCCCTATGCCTCATGGTGGGCACATGACGTCGAACGCAATGGAGTCCCTGAACGCCCGCCTGATGGACATACGACACCTGTACCCTTTCCACTGCTTCATACAAATCTACCCTTTTGTGTAGAGACTGTTCATGGAGCGCCGCCGTGCATCGCACAACTGTGAGAGCCGATACGCACCCGTCGTGGATGCCAAGCTACAGCACTACATGGAACAGGCCAAGGAGTACCGTGTCATGCGCCATGGCGGGCTTATGGACACCGTCACCGGCCCCAGGAGCCTGGCGGGCCGTGAAGTGGATGTGAACGCGAAGTCCTGCTCATACGGGCAGTGGGTGAAGTTTGGGTACCCCTTCCTGCACGTCGTAGCGTTGATGCTGGATGAAGGCGTGAACCCGGGCCTTTACACCGACATGCATCTATCCCAGATGGCCTGGCGTCGTACATACCGGACTCCCATGCCGGGGGTGAACCTGCGCAAACTACAGTACGCCATGCGCGGGTGGGGCCAGCCGGGTGTGAAGCGCTCTCGTGGGCGTCCACGCTCTAAGCGCATGGACAGGGCGACCCGTCGCAAGCGCGACCGTATCTGCACCAGATGCAGAATGAAGGGACACCCACCCCGGAAGTGCATCAACCCAACGGCACAATCTCCAGCAGCAGTGGCTACCGCACGCGCGAGAGAGCTCGCGGCCAGCACTGTGGATACAGAGAATACTGAAGTGGAGCTTGTCGCAAGTACCGTAGCTCCGGCAGCACATGGTCATACTGTGGGTGCGAGCAGTGGAGCTGAAGGCATTGAGGGCGGCAATGATGGAAGTGCAGTCGGGGCGGGGCAGGCTGGGGCCGCTCCTGGTGCTCCCGGTACAGGCAGTGAAGGGCAAGGTGTAGAGGTTGGTGCGGCTGGTGGAACAAAGGTGGTACGTGGAGCTACTAACAGTGGGAATGGGGCTGATGGTGGTGCAGCTATCGTGTTGACAGTTGTGCTGGAGGTGTAAGATGTCGTGCTTCACGCCGTGCACGAAGTGCCAGGGGAGCGTCCAGCAGATCCGTGAATGAACCACACAACGGAGACAATGGTGCTGCTCTTGGTGCAGGGGGGGGGATTGGGTGCAGACATAGCTGCAGGCGATGCTACAGGGCGGGGGGAAGGAGATGGTGCAGAGGGCATGCTCATCATGACGTCACAGGTGTACAATCCTCATGATGCAGATGACTCCAGTGAGTCCTCCTGGTGTGAAAGACATGAGTCAAGTGACTGCACTGACACAGACTTAGAAGAAGAAGAGTTCCTGACCTCGGGTAATGGGGACGAGGATGAGTGGGAGTCTTACTCCAGCATGTCTGAGGACGACGCACATCCCAAGCGGCGTCGCCATACGTTATGGTCCTCTCCTCATTTGCCATGGTAAGCCTTAAGCATTTTTTATGTGTATGCATGTTTTCATCATTTCATTCTCCTTGTAAAACACTTCTAACCTATGGGTTTCATTGCTATTGCAGGTTCTACCAGTGGCCTACATACGTGGGTCCGTGACGAGCACACGGAAATGCAAGATGTTCTGGAGGATACGTGCAAAGCCCCGAGAAGAGTGACAAGCAGTTGGCGACAATGCATTCGTGGAGACAGGACTGCCACTTAGTACACTTAGCTTGCATAATGGTGATGAGACAGCGGCCAGATTGCAAGTGGCCAATCCCTGTAGTGGGCACTGTGCATCACCCTTTGGGGATGAATACTTCGATGCTGTGTGTGAGTTCTCGGGGGACGCAGAGTGTGTGGCATGTGAAGTCATTTCGTAAGTGTGTAGTCTCCCTGTGTACGTGCAGGTCTGGATTAGCCATGGCTATTTGACCCCGCTGTTGTTTTGAGTGAAACATGTGACATTCCTCAATGGCTTGCTCTTAGGTGTAGAATTCATGTGTTCATTATAACTGTGACCATTTGGTGTATTCATTTGCATAGGCAAACCTTAGGAAACATCGTTTGTATGCAATGAATGAGTGCACTCGTACAACAAGTAAGGATTCCTTGGTGCAATGTGTATGGACGTGGTCTATTTTCACCACGTGTAGTCATTCGGATAGGAACATGTTATGAAGCATTGTTTAATCCTGTGCATTAATGTACAAAGTTAAGAGGTTACATTGGTTTCTTGCAATGTGTCTGGAACAGGAGTACTTTGATGTGGAAACAGTACTGTAGTCTTATTCATAGAGGTAAAAATAGAGTGCAAGTACATGTCATTGGGTATGCTTACAGGGATCAATAAGAAAATGCTCCACTTACCCAGTGTCACATGTGGTGCAGATCTTCTGCCATAAGTGTTTGTGAAAGTTTGTGAATAAGAACATTAGGGTCAATGCTGCTATCCATGTACAAGCAGACATTGATCCCATCATATCACAAGGCTTAACAGTCAACGCATTCTGTAAACGGTACGCGGAGAAGAGAACACTGGGTATGTTGATGAATAAAAGTTGAAAACTAGTCCAAAGCATCCACCGACAGTATCAAGTCAAAGGCATCCACTGCCCTGGGGTATTTGGTGGACGAGGAGTTGGCATGCGAACACCCAGTATCCAGCACATGGTCCCTGGTTCGCATGGGTCGCTCACCCGGCTCGGTTTCACCTCCGTTGTAACGAGCGTGTCCCAGCGAGCCTTGATCGTACCCCATGCCTCCTTCACTTGCTAGGGCGTCCGATGTGGCATGCTGGGTGTGGTAGGTTTGCCGCCCCATGTGCCAACTTCATCCCATCGGTACATCCTCAACACAGTTGTCCATGTGTACGTGCGCTCGGTGTAGAAATGCATACGCACATCCATGTCAGTGGGCTCGGTGCCGGCATGTGTAGAGCTCATTCGACCCATGTCTACTATGGTAACCACGGTGGTTGGAGATGGCTAACGATGATTGCCAGCTCCGTATGTGTATGACGTCTACGAGCGGTTGCATCCGCACGGAAAATAAGGATCAGATGAGATCCATGGCTCCCATATGTCTGGGCTGTTTGATGGCCTGAAACTGGGCATTGGCCAGTCAAGGGTCTGCGCCATGGCTTCAGGTGTCGGGGGCCATGTGGCCTTTGGCGGATGGCGGCCACGTACAAACCTCGTACATGCCTCTTTGCGGTCCCATGTTTCCTTCGTTGCAACCCATGCTTGGTGTGCAACAAAGGGATCCACATAACATCCAGTACTCCATCCTCGACCTTCTCTGTAGTTCATGCGCCCCTCGGATGACATGCCATCGGAGCCAAGATTGGTTTGTTGATCCAATGGAACAGGCGTCACTAAGTGAATAAGAACGCATTATGCGTAGTTCGATGTTATGTACATTTCAGTACGCCGAAGAACCTTGCAAACCGGTACATTCTACCGGTTCGTCAGGTGAATCTTTCGCAGCCATAATTGTTTTTCACCGTGTTCACCACGCATACGTAACGGATGCAAAGAGACTGTTTTGGCGGAATTATTGGCCCATAACCCGTGAATCACGGCGTCATACCAGAAGTGCATCAACGGCGTCCGTTCGTCGCGTCATCTCATGCTTGGTCGCAACTGTCGATTCTCTATGTGAAGAATTCGACAGTATGACTATCCTTGACCTCATCGAGATGCCTTGTAAACATCAAACGACGTGTTTCTGGTTCTTGAAAACAATGCGCTTGACACACTTGTCCATAGAACCACTCCGTGCATGGATCATATGCTTTCGTTTGGTGGTCTATCGCAAGCTAGCTTGACGAGGCAACGAGTTGGCTAGTTCTTGCTAGTTGATACAACGGGGTACTATCGGCACCCATATCATCATTGAATCGGAATCTTATAACATGTGTTGTACCATCAACACTAACATAGCTAGTCCAACCAGAACTCATGGCCAAAGTGTGTTTGGCACTCGCATCAGTGGTGCATTCAGTACCCATGAAAAGAGTGCAGTATGTAGCCTTTCTCAAGCAACGTTTATGATAATGGTGCATTCGGCACTCGTGTAAACGATTTCACCGACGCACTCCTCGGCCATACATTCAATGCTCCTGGTAATTGTGCGTTGGCCACTTGCGTGAATAGTACGGTTGCATTTTCCACGGTCATTTTCCAAGTGGAACCTTGTCAAACGACCATCACGCATGGATTTCTACCATCGCGTTTGTGTTGAGTGCAATCAGCAATCACATTCTTGTTTTGTCAATATCCACTGACAAATAGAATACCCAGCATCCTTGGTGTAATCAACACCCATGTGGATACTCAATCGGTATTTATTTCTGCCATATCTCCGTAGACCATGAGAGGTGGATTTGGCACCAGCATCACAGATGCTTTCGGCATCTGTGATTGAAGTGCAACAGGCACTTTTCGAGGGGTGTGTTCGACATCGAAAAAAATTCTACAACTAGTACTTCTACTATTGTTTGTAGTACAATGGGTACTTATGTTAGTGATGTAATCGACACCTCTGTAACTATGCAATCGACACTCGTTTTGTGCAGTCTGCATATTTTGTATTGTTGCAACGAGTAGGTGAGTCGTCGAGTGGTCGCAGCAGGTTCAGTGCTTTCATTATTTTTCATCGAGAATTCGTTTGGATGTACATCACCATTGTGGTTTTACAACCAGGTACACATTGTACTTGTCATTTTGCATTAAAAAAAACTGTTCAGCGCATGTACAACCTATATTGAGCCATGGCATGACTTTTTAACAATCAACTCTTATAGGTTTTGTCACAAAATACCCCAAACTATGAGGTTGATCCATACAAGTTTAGGCGCTGCCGGTGCTGAATTTATCGCATTGAAGCATTTCCGAGTTAATTCCGTTCAAGACATGGAAAACTGTCCATTTTCCTCTTTTTGTGCTTTGGAATGGATAAGAACAAGAAAATCAGGACTCATGAATTTTGGAAGAGCTCAACCAGAGCTTTTATACATTTGCATCAAAACCCATGATCAACTTTACCACACACTCGGGTTTGAGCACAAATGTCTTCACCGTTTCAAATGTTTTTAACACGGTTGACATAGAATTCCTTAACTTGAGGATTCATGAAAAATGAGCCAATTTTTGGCATGAGAAATGAACTCTTTTTTCATTTCATGCTTGGAATATTCCAAGCGTCACCATGTGGTGTGTTGGGAAAACAATCGGTCTTCCCATTTTCCATGAACAGGAAAATATGCTAAAGTAACATTTGAGAAATTCTCAAATCATTGTAGAGCTCAGACAAAGCTCCTTGCTGTTTTTTACGACAGTCAAAACCGGGTTCAGAGGAGGCAGTTATCTCAGTTTTTCGTGGGCAAGGCCTCAAGGAAAAAAGGAGACAAAATGTTCAACAAAAAGATTTCCATCCGCGACCTTCGCGTATCGAGCCAACATCAACTGCTTGCGCTACTGGCTCACATTCAACTTGTTTGCCTCTGGTGAGCAATCACCTCCGCCAAAGGTGGGAGGAGGGAGGAAGCTTCCTCCTCTCCTCTCCCTCTCTTGCCTGTCGATCGAGCGGTGGGAGGTGCTCCCCTCCGCGACTCTTTGGCAGAGATGACGCCACGGGAGGGAAGGGGAGTCGGGGGACTCTCCCCTCAGATACCCCTTGGCGCCGTCAGCACCATGGGCGAGGGAGGGGGTGGGGGAGGGAAGGAGGCGCTCCCCTCAACGTTCCTTGGTGATGTTCAGGCCATGGACGCGGGAGGGGGAGGGACTCTCCCTTCATCAGCCCCCCTTGGCATTGTCGGCACCATGGAAGTGGGGAAGACGGACTTCTGTCCCTCTTCTCCTCGTTGGCGCCGTCGGCGCCATTAGAAGGGGGGAGGAAGGGAGTCCATCCCTCTCCTCCCTTAAGGCGCCGTCGGCGCTGTGGGAGGGGGAGGAGAGGTACTCCCGTCCCTCTCTTTCCCTACAACGCTGTCGGTGCCATAGAGAAGGGGGGAGGGAGAGGGTCCTTCCCTCTCCTCCCTTTAGGCGCCATCGTCGCAGCACAGGGGGGAAGGGAGGACATCCCCTCTCCTCCCCTTGGCAACGTCGGTGCCGTTAGAAGGGGGGGAGAGAGAGGACGTCCTCTCTCTTCCCCTTGGCACCATCGGCACCGTGGAAGAGGAGGGGAGATGGTGGGGGAACGTCCCCTCTCCACCCCTTGGTGCCATCGGCGCCGTGAGAGGAGGGGTGGGGGTTTTGCGTTCCCTCTCCTACCATTGGCGCCGTCGGCACCATGGGAGGAGAGGGGAAGATAGGAAGACGCCCCCTCCACCCCCCTTGGCCGTCGACTCTCTTGAGAGGGGGGAGGGAGAGGGAAAACGCACCCTCTCCTCCCCTCTTGGTCGTCGGCCGGAGTGAGAGAGGGAGGGGCAGAACTTCTTCCCTCTCCCCCTTGCGCACTGGCAGGGCCATGGACCAGGGGGGGAGGAGGTTTACCTTCATCCTCCCCCTTGGGCGCAATCGGCGACATGGCAGTGTGGGAAGGGGGAGGCTCGCTCCCCTCCTCACGTTGCCGGTTGGGCGACGTTTCGGCTTGGAGCTCGCTCTCGAGCGAACTCGTCGCCGCCCGGGCGGCGTTTCCTCTCAAAATACCTTTTCTTTGTTGTTGTTTTTTGGCGACCTGCTGGGGTGCTCGCTCTCTTAGGCTCTCCGTCTGTCAGGCTATCGAGCGGGCGAGAAAACTCATCCCGTACGACGGACATTTTGCCGTGACAAAACTGCCCGAGTACATACAACGACAGTCGATTCTCCTTTTCTTTTCAAGCGTTCGATCTACGGACGAAGTCATTCATCATGTCCATCAAACGGGCAGCGGAAGTCGATTGGTTCTGATACCAATGTAACAGATGTGGGCTGTTTTGTGACTAACTCTGGAACCAAAACGTAGGCCCTCATAATAGTAAGTCCTAGAAGGGCGAGCGAATGGTCGCCGCAACCATTTTGGCTGAAACGAACCGCGTCACGAATGGACGCATTCGTAATAGCGCATACTTGTAAACATGCAACCTAATCCAACTTCTTCCACGTGGCATTGCCATGCTGGAAACATGACCCTATCTTCATTCTAAGAATGGAGGAGGAGTGACGCGATGGATTTTCCATCGCAGCACCCCTTGGTCCTCAAATCCGGCTACGGGTTGTTGTCCAGGCTATACTCCAACTCTGCTCTACCCCATATGTTTTTCTAGGCTTTGGCTCCTCGAAACCTGAGCCTCAAGTACCCGAAGTACCCGACAATGATTTAACGACCATTTTCAACTGTAAAAATGGCCCATACGCTACAGTAGTTTCAGGTTTAGGCATTTTCTCCCGACTTCCTGAGATGAGCATATTCATGCTTGTCTCTCATGCTTATCTTTTCTCTCTCTCTCTCTCTCTCTCTCTCTCTCTCTCTCTCTCTCTCTCTCTCTCTCTCT
>SZWC01008696.1:0-20306 GCA_023375785.1 Penium margaritaceum
GTAACAAAAAAAAGTTTCCCGCACGGAAGAGAGTTCATGTAAAGTTTTTATACTTCTCACTAGTGATGACTACAAGATGAAATGAGGCTCAAACAAGGACGATGGCCATTTTTGGCTCGTACTTTCACCAAAGTACAATATAACAGGGGGATTTAGAAGTCCAAATCGTTTTAGAAATCATAAAAACATTCAGACGTTTTCATCCTTGAATCAAAACAAGAAACCGATTTTCTAGTAGTTCTTACATTAAAGTTCTCTCTTTGTAAAAACATATCTAAGAGGAATTCTCAAATGAAGATGTCAATAATGTTATGACACAATTATTATCAATTGATTGAGAGTTTTGTGTAATAAAAGATCGTGTTTCCACCTAGGCTTGAAAGGTGATACTAATCAACAGTCATAAGACATCATTATTTGTTCAAAATTAAACTACTCTATAGGTTTTGGCTCAGTCTTGATCTTTTGCTTCACTTTTTCCACAAAACATTTCACATTTTTTGGAAACATTTTTCTAGTACTACTTATGAGAGTATCTTGTTTTCTTTGAAAAATGTTTGAAAAGAAAAATAAATTGAAAACATAATTGTTTACCTTTCATTTCAAGAAAATTTGTGCTATTAGCGCAACACTCCTGGTCACACAAGTGCGAAAACGTGTCTAACCAAACCTTCTGTAAAAGAGAATCAATTCCTTATTCATTGGGTGCTTCCTCAACCTACCGCATTCTTGTTGCCCTATTGTCAGCGCATCCACCATGCCCACCAGCCTTGCCTCACCCTCTTCCCTCGACCCTTCCTCCCCTCCGAAGCGTCATTTCCCGTGAGATCCTCTCCCCTTCTGGTTCCAACCCTATGTCCTCCCGAGCCTACGGCTCCCTCTACTCCAGCCTCATCTCCTTCCTTACTTGACCTTGCCCTGTTTTCACCTCCTCCTACTTCCGTTCTCCCCTCTCCCTTGATGTAAGAGCACATTGCATGGTCTTGACTCCCAATTCTTCCCCTGCCTCCCCACATTGTTCCCCCTACATCCTCTTCACATTTAACCCCCATCCCTCTTCCCCTTTCCCCTCCCCAATCTTCCCTTCTCCTTCCCTCACACCTTGTATTGGAAACTCCGCCTTCTCATTCTTATGTCTCATTTTTTCACTCGCTCCCCCATTGCTTACGCTCTTGCATGTCTCTCCACACCCCTCCTTCCCCTCCCCACTTAATCCCTTCTCTGGTCTCTACCTGCAAATTAGTCTCACGTGGCAGTTGCCTTTGGTTCCTTTGCTTTCTTTGGTCCTGCCTCTCTCCCTTCTCCCACGCACACTACATTTTGTCCATCATCCCTTCTCCTTTCGCATCTCTCTGATGAAGAATTGCTTTACCCACATCTCTACACCCACATCCAGCTTTGGGTACTTCCGCCGCTTGCCTAGCCTCTTTCGCAATGATCTCGCTTTCCATGCCCAAAGCCCCTTTCTCTCCCTTTACCTCATTGTCCACACCTACTATCTTGCCCCCTTTCTCTCTCCTCTTGTTTTATTCCCCATCTCTAGCCTCCATGCCTTGTCCCCTACTTCCATACACCTCTCACCCACATCACGATCATGGTCATCATTTCTTTCACCTTGTATCTTGCCATGCGCTAGATGCTTGTACAAACCATCACTTTATTAGTGCTCTCATGACTATTGGAAATTCTCTTTTTGTCACCTCCACCCTTGTTGCGTTTTCTCTCCCCCTCTTGCCCATTGACTACTCTGCCCCTCTCACGCTTGCCGACGCTCTTTCTAGTTCCAATGCCACTATTTCATGCCTAATGTGCCTACTAGAATAAGGTGCACTCTCTGGCCATAACGTCCTTAGACTTGTTGTCTTTCCCCTTCATTGCACACCAATCAAGGTCAAGTGGGTTCATCCTTCAATGTTCAACGCTAGTGATGCTCTCAACAGATACAGGGCCTACCTCACCGACAAGGGGTACTTCTAGATCCCTTGTGTTGAACTTGGCAACACAAACGCTCCAGTCGGTTGCTTTAAAATAACTCATCTGGTTTTTTGTATACCTAATTCTTTCCAATGGAGCTCTAGTACATGGACATGAGCAATTCCTTTCTCCAAAACCACCTTAAGAAGGAGGAGCTCTACATGGTTCAACCTCTTGGCTTTTTTCATGGCTCCAAGAAGGTGTGCCACATGTTGCGCCTTGCTTGGTCTTCACCTGTCACCTTGTTGTTGAAACAAGAAGCTCACCTCCACTCTCGTTAGGGGGCGCTTCCGTCCTAGCTAGTATGACCCTTCCCTTTTCGTTAACGGCACACCTGAGGTGCCTATCTTGATTCTGGTATGGTCATCAACCTGCTTGTGACACCATAGATGTCCTCTACTATTATAATAGCCAGGGATCTCATGTCATCAGTATCCTGCATGAAGGATCTTAGCCTCTGTGCCATGTTTTACGTGTTACAGCTAGAGCGTCTTCTTGGCTCTCTCCTTATCAAGCAAGAGCGATATTTGAGCACCCATTTTGACTTCTTCTCCTCGATCATCTACATGTCAGGGCCTCATCTGCTTGCCTCCTCTCCCATGCCTTTGGGCATGCAGTTTTCCTAGTGTGCTGCCCACAACAACATGGCGGGTGAGCTTGAGTTCATTCTCACATTTTATACCATCATAAGCACGCTCACGTACTTGGCTGGCACCACCCATTTGAAAATTTCCTTTGTAGTTAATTTTCTTTCTCAGTGTGCTTCAGAGCCTCACATTGCACATCTCGGTGTAGATGCATATGTCATGCACTATGTCATCCGGTTTGCCTAGATAGGCCTCTTTTTTTGGACCACGCATGGCATGCCTTTTATTGCCTTTTATTTATGTAAAAAACAGCTACGCTCATGATGTAGTTTTTTGAAACTGTAGTGGCTCTATCTTCTTTCTAAAGCCCACTACTCTTTTCTGACATAGTAGCAAGCACGGTTGAGTTCCTTGTGGTACAAGAGAAGAAAAATGCATGGCATTGGGTGGGACTACCACTGAATCCGTGTGGCTCACTTCTAAACCAGTTCCATCTCCCAATGTTTCCTATACCTCTCTACACTCATTGTGAGATGGGTCTGGGCAATGCCTAGAACAGCACTATGCTTCATTGTCATGCAAAGCACATCACATTCAACACCACTACCTGCATGAAGCTGTTGCCAGTGAAGACATTTCTGTAAAGTTCATCATAGTAAAACTTCAGCTTTTTGACTTCCTCACCAAGGCCCTTCACCAGCCCGCCTTCACCTCTAACATAGCCAAGGTTAGTCTTTACACCCTTCCCTTGGCTGAGTGATACTCCTCTCTCCCCCTTGTGGTTTCCCTCCATGCTATCACTTGTCTATGTCATGTTTTGGATAACTTTCTCTCTATTGTATTTGCATCTCTTCTCACTTCCCACTCCGCTTGGTTGTCCTTATTTGTTTATCTTACCATTGGCTTGCCCCACCCAGCTATCATGCCTTTGCATTGTCTTCCCCCACGCACTCCCCCCTCCTCCTTGTTGGAGATTGCTCACTCAATTTATGGTTCACCACAGATTTTCTTTAAGATTTGGCTAATTCCAAAAAGGAAATTCCACCACTGTTTTGTATCTTAGAAATTCTATGTGCAAGTCTTTAGACCAGGGAATACCCTCCTAAATGACCTAGATTGCTTGAACCCTTTCAAAGGGAACTTTTTATATGCTCAAGGCCCTCTTCAATACATCAAAAAAGAGATAAAGTAGAAAGCCATCTACAATTTTAACTCTTAGCTGGAAGGTACACCCCTTGAGAAGCAAAAGGGATCTAACTTATTTGCCTACAACATACACCTCAAGCCCATAGAATCCTAAAAAACTCCACTTGTTCTAGGTCATTAGCAACTACTTCACATCTCTTTTTTGTGAGGATCTAACAATGGGAGTTGTTCCACAAGTAAAGGTCACTTATACTTCAACATTTTGCTTTTGTATCTGTTCTACTTCATAAAAGAGGTCTTGCATATGCAAATATAATAAAGTTGAAGATGAAGTGCTGAGGCTAAGGCTGAAGCTACTCTTATGGCAAAGTACAAAAGTTGGTAAAGGGTACCATGTAGTGAAGTTTGTTAAAGACATTGTTCAACTTGGAGTGTATGTTCCTAGCAATGTGCTGTTACAGTAAGAATCAAATCGAAATTATTTTGATTCAACTACATCTTCCATTGCGTAATAGATAGATAAGGAGTTTGATGCACGTCCGTACACTTCAAACACTGCTAGAGTAGCAAAACCCTACATTTCTAAAATCTAGTGTAGATTTTAGCCCCTGCCCCAACACAATACCAGCATGGTATCATAGTATAACTGGAGCATTCTGATTTAGGAGCAAGGAGGCACTCACATGAATGTAAAACTCTTCCCATTCGAATCTAGATTGATGGAGAATACCTTGGAACCCCTCTGTCATTTAAAACACCAAAAACTGGTTCAAATGTAGAAAAATACACCTCAACATAGACATATAAACTCATTATGAAGTACAACTTGAGGCATACACCAACCTATACAAGGAATAAGATCCTTGAGTTGTGTTTGCTGGCTTTTTGCAACCCATGTAGTCAAGAATAGATCTCACAAGCATGAAACCGTAGATACTTTGTTTTCCATCAAAATGTAGGCATCACTACTTGATGAAGTACTCCCTTCCACGGCCACGACGACAGTGGTCAAGGATGGCCTCCACTTCAAACTCTTGCTTGCCCTCAATCACCACCTGAAGTGGAGGTTCCAAACTGCAGCCAGGATAATGCTTGGCCGGATCATGGTAGAGCTTGAGCTTGGAGATGTGGAATACATTGTTGACTAGCACGGAAAGTGGGAGAGCTAACCATTCTACCACGAGTGTCCTCATCTTGAGCATCTTGAATGGACCAAGCCATCGGGATTTCAACTTGTTCGACCGGACCCCGCAAAGCTTGTCATGCGCCCTGATGAGAAGGAAGCGGTCACAAACCTTAAGCATTGTGTTTGCACGTCAATGATCCGCTTGCACTTTTTTTTGCGCTTGTGCCTTTACCAATGCATGCTGCGTCACCATCCAAATATGTCTACAATCACGTGCAGTAGACTCCACAACGAGCAGGTTTCTTTCCACATGCAAGCTGAGTGGCATTGAAAGCACCATCCAGTTCACCAACTCAGATGGTGCCTTGCCGTTGGAGGCGGATGTGGTGGAGTTGTACGCCATTTCAACAATTGAAAACCACTGGTCCCACGTCGTCTCGTTTCGATCACCCACTCTACGATGGAGCTCCTCCATGTTCACGTTTGTCCGTTTCATTTTCTCGTCTATTTCGGGATGAAAATTGGTTGTCAACTACACCTTGCTGCCATACTGATCCATGAGTTCTCACCAGAATGTACCCGTGAAGCTCGTGTTTTGGTCGCTCACAATGGACCGTAACACGCCATGGAGATGCACCACATGCTTGAGGAACAGCCAGGCCATGCCTCTCGCGCTCACCGTATCACGCGTCGCAATTGAATGCAATATCTTGCCGAATCCATCCACCACCACCAACACCACATTGAGGCATGTCGCTGTCGTGGAAAAACCCGCGATGAAATCCATGGAGATGTCCTACCATGGCTGCTCGGGAATGGGTAAGGGTTGGAGGAGACCTGAGGTCTTCATCCTACGTGCCTTTTGGTATTGGCACACGTTGCAACACTAGCAAAATCCAGCCATCTCCGAAGACATGGCGAGCCACCAAAAGAAGCGAGCCACCGTCTTCAATGCCTTATCAGTGGAGAAGTGACCGCTTGGGCCATTTTCACGACTCTCATTTAAAATCAGCTACCAAAGCGTGGGCACTACGGAAACCACCATCTGTTGCGTGTTGTGTTGTCGTTAAAAAACGTGCCTGAAAAAATTCTTTAAGCCTCGTATTCCCCATGCGCCTCATATCCCTCGTGAAGAGCTTCACAAGGAAATCATTAATTTGGATGGTGAGAGACGCAACCCACATCATCTGGTCCAGTCTTTGTGGGAGTGCAAAGGCAGGGTAGATGCGACCCGGCTGGTACACGATCTTGTAGTCGAAGTGTGACTGGAGGTACTCCATCCAACGTGCTTGATGCCAACTCAGGTTCGGCTGCGTCTTGAAGTACTTTCACGAGTGGTGGCAGGTGTAGACCATGAACTTCTGCTCCTCAAGGTCGCACTACCCTGAAGGCTATGTGTACGAAGAGCATCTCCTTGTCATGGGTGGTGTACTTCAACTTTGCCCCTCGCAACTTGCGCGAGTACTAGGCGACCGGCTGCAACCCATTACCAATGTCTTGCAAAATGATCTCACCAATGGCCACGTCCTATGCAACCATGCCATTTCATACTCACCCCCACTGTCGGCCAAGTGCAAGGCCACCGCGGAGGTCAGAGCCCTTTTGAGATTTTCAATGGCTTCTTGTTCACTAAATCCCCAACTCCGCCCATGATCCTTACGAGTGAGATTGGAGAGTGGCACTGACACTCCCGCATAGCCAAGGATAAACTTGGAGTAGTAGTTGCAAAAACCAAGAAACACTTGTACGTCTTGTACACTATGCAACTTTGGCCACTCTTGCACGTCCTTCACCTTGTGCGCTTCATGGAAATGCGTCCAATGCCAATCACGTGTCCATGGAATTCAAATTTCCACATTGCAAACTCACATTTAGAGAGCTTTGCAAAAACGTTCTTCTTCCTAAACATCTCCAAGACCTTTTTCACATTCTCCACATGCTCCTCTGCCATCTTGCTATACACTCAGATCTTGTCAAGGTAAACTACCACAAATTCATCCAAGTACAGCTTGAATATATTGTTCATTGCCACCATGAAGGTGGCCGGTGCATTTGCCAACCTCAAAGGCATCACAAGGAACTTGTAGTGACCATACAAGATGCAGAAGGCAGTCTTTTCCACATCATCTGCTACAATGCGGATGTGGTGGTAGTCGGAATGGACGTCGATCTTTGTGAAGAAGCAAGGCACATGGAGCTCAATCAAGATCTCCTCGGCTGGTGGAAGCGGGCCCCGGTTCTTGTTGGTCAACTCATTCCACGCCAGGTAGTCCACGCACATGCACATCTCCCCCGTCTTCTTCTACACAAACAAAAAAAGTGAAGTAGAAGGAGACGAGGATGGGTGGATGAAACCTTACTCCGTCATCTCGGTAAGCTACTTCTTGTGCTCATGGAGCTACGCGTTGCTCATGCGGTACATTGCACGAATAGTCGGTCACACTACAGGTTTGAGGTCGATGCGATGGTCCACGTCGTGCTCTAGCGGCTGACCTATCGCAAGGGTGTCAAGGAACTTGACCTCAAACCCTGTACACACATTCTCAAGCCCCCCGAGAACAGTGGCAAACTTTCCTTTGATCCACGGCTACTCACGAGTCGGCTCTTGCGCCACTGCAAGGGCCACGTCCTCTCGTTCCTGGAAAATTTCCTCCATGTATTGCACAAATGCCAAAACATTCTGCTTCTTTTTTTCTAACCCCGCGCTTGAGTTGCACCAAGTTGAGCATCATAAGCGTCGATTCCTCCTTGCGAGGCGCCGACTACTATGACGCTTCCTGTGCACAAGTCCTCCGCGGCCTCTTCCTCGGACCACGTAGGCGGGGGATCCTCATTGTCTCTAAGTTTAAATGATACGGTGTGCCCCTCCTAATTGACAACAGGTTTGTGCTTATGGAGGAAGTCACGACCGACAATCACATCATAATCCTTCATCGGGCACACCCAGTATACAGTCATTATGCAAAGCTTCCGCACACAAATGGAGAGGGGATGAGCCAGGTACCCAACATCAATCGTGCCGACCACTTGGTTAGCGGTCCAATTCGTGCTCGTGAGTGTAAGGCCCCACTATTGAGCACAATCCATGCTAAAAAAACTATGGCTCGCGCTACAATCCAATAGGCTCCCCACCTTCCCCTTGACGTCTTTCACTTGGGCCCCTAAGAGAAGTGCGAGCTGCACTTCCTCATATCCTTTGTCCTATGCCTTGACCTCGGAAACCCCCTTAACTACCGCAAGGCATTCAGGTGGGCGGTCAACTAGCGGTTTGGGCTGAGAGGAGCCAGGATTGACGCAATCTACTCCTCCCTCTCCTCGTTTCCCGACTCCTTTGTTGTTATCTCTACTTTCTTCGTGGCTTGCTTCCCCTTCCCTTGCCTCTTACTCTTGGCGTCACCCTAATTTGGACTCCAAAAATCACGTGCAATGTGGCCAAGCTTACCACCATTGTAGCATTTGCACTCTTGCAATGCTCCGATCTCCATGGGCGTGTCGTATCTCTTGGTTTGCTTGCCGTTTCTACCACCAAGAGAGCTGTGGCAGTTGGCATGAGCCTATTGCTTACACGAGTTGTACTATTCAGCTGGTACAATCATTTCCGACATGTCATCATTAAGGTCGTGCATCACTGTCACAGTGCAAGCTTCGCTCTTAAGGCCGTTGCTGTAGTGGAAGCAGAACGTGTGGGAATCAAAGCCTAAGTTGGCGATGATCTCACAAAACCTAGAGGTGTAGTTGTTGACATTTCTAGTTTGGCACAGCTGATGCTACTTTGCACACGCATTGTTCCTTATGTCACCCATGGTGAAGCACTTGATGGACGAATCTCTGAAATCGTTCCACAAGGTCGGCCATTTCAGGGAAGGGTCACGACTACTGCAAGTTGGAGCCCGTGGGATTGCGATTCTGGTCGAGGCAGTAATGTTTGCAACCATTATCGCTCCACTGCCGTGTGGGTAAGACCGCATCACATCGGATCACCAACCCAACGATGCCCCTCTCAACAGGGTCGCGTCTTAGTCGCAGCGTGCCTTTTACCTTCAAGAATCCACGCCGATGGTGGTCAAGTACAATTCTTGTCTGAGTATCCAAGCGTGCAGAGCTGGCCCATCCTTTTTTGATGGGTCAAACGGTTTTGGCTTGGATGGGCTCCGGATGCCCACGTCAAGTTTGTGTTTCCCGTAGCAAGTGCCACTGGTGTTGTCACAGGACGCTTCGCAATATCTTGATAGAGGTTTGCACTTTTCTTCTTCAATTGATCCATCTTGGCCTACATGTTGGCGAGCAACTTCTGCAACCCTATGAATCCTGTTACTTTGCCTTGTGCATCAAACGCTATGCCCATTAAGAACGCGCCAAATGAAGTCATCCTTGTGTCCCTTACAACTTATTCCTCAATGGGTCCTCCAATTACCGCCTTGTCACTAGAGTGCATGGTTGGCCTGAGGCATTGATGTGCCAAAGAGACGATATGCGTGCTGGTCTACGCTCATGAGGAGAGGTTGCCATGTAGATGATTGTGCCCTTGAGCCAAGGGTGGCTTTGATACTAAGTGTAAACCGGGCGTAGTGTTTTAGCCTCAACCGTATGGTGTAGGCACCAACAAGCAGCAACGACGACCAAGGGGAGGATAGTGCCCATCTTCCCAAGGTTGTTGAAGTGTAGAATTTTCTTGAGGAAGCATGGGAACACGTGTGGCACAGTGGGAGTAAACTATACTCATTCTTCAAGTGTCAACATACAATACTATATGTACTTGATGACACATCCTAGGTAATCCGAGGTCACCGAGCCGTGCACGACTGTGTACAAGACTGTAATGAGAAATTTCACCTCATCATCATGTAGCCCATCTTCCCAAATTTTCATCGCATCAAGAATCGCATTATTTTGTGACAAAACAGCCGAGATATGTAAGTTTCCGTGAACCACGACAATCTACCGCTGGCAGCATCACTAGCGGCGATGACGGCCGCCCGAAGCTCCCTTTCTAGCAATAACACCTCAAGGAGCGATTCCAAAGCACTCTTTGTTCTCAATGATCCTTGATTCATTGACTAACCAGGCCCCAAGGCGCGCTTCGGCCTTGTTGGGTCGAGGGTCGAGCCCAGGTACTTGGGGATGAGTTTCCAACACCTGTTTTCCCTTTGGCCGAGCATAACTTCCTCAATTGATGATGGATTGACCCGTTCTTGGGTGGATCTTACACACGCTTTCTTGTAGATTCCAAATCTAGATTCTGGTTACACATTCAAGGAAGTTTCAAGTCGTAATAAGTGCCTTTGGTACTGTCCAACTTACACAGCATCATGGACATATAAGCTCGTTATGAAGTACAACTTGAGGCACACACCAGCCTAGACAATCAACCGGATCCCTGAGTTTAATTTACTGGATTTTTGCAACACATGCACTCAAGAATAGATCCCACAAGCATTCAAGCATAGACTTTGTGCTCTGTTCAAATGTAGGCAATCATAGCTGAGAAAGCTCAACTAGAGGCTCTCATGAATAACATACAGGATGAAATTCATGGACTTTATTTTAAACAGGACCTAGCTTGGTCTAAACAATCAGTGCACAAGAATCTCCACAAGAAGCTGCATAGGTTAGGTGACTTGCTTCAGCACTTGAGGTGCTGAAGCAGCTCACCAAACCTATGATCAAATGGCAATGCATGTTGAAGAATGTATACAATTTTCTCAATTATGTCCTGAGCAAGGAACCAAATTTCATCTTTCACAAGTTGGAGAACAAGACCTCCACAGATTGAAGAGACCAATGAACATATAAATCAAGACACAAATGCAAAAGTTGGAAGAACAACGACCTCTGCAAACTTCAACCCCAACAAAGAGAATTCCCAAGCATTCAAGAGCTATGAAGATAATGTTGTCCATGTATGCCTTGAAGCTACAACAAGACTTACAAAAAAACAACAAACAGAGTACTTCCCAAACCAAAGTGCCACCCACGTCCTTGATATCTCTTGCACATGCAAAATCAGTCGCAAAATACGTTCAACTACCCTTCTTGCCAACTTTCACACAAATGCAACATATGCAAAAATCTCCAAAAGTTGGATATCTAGTTCTACTAGAAAACTAAGTAATGCAACACAATCATAAGAATTAAATTATTTCTTTGGAGCTCACTTCATTAATTACATGAATAGATGACTCATTCCTACACCAAACCCCGAAGTTACCTTTGATCCATCCAACTACGTGGTTTTTCTTGTACTAGCGATCCATTAAACTGGGCACAGGGATGACTTTGATGGCACAACCATCTTGCATTGGCTCTTCAAATGCAAAAAATTTTCCAAAATCAATAAATTGTGGATTTCTTACATCTGATCAATTGATTGACCTGATCCTATTGCCAATCCACGCTCTGAAGCTATATTTGGTGAATACAAATTTTCATAACTCACTAATATTACATGATGTGTGGTACAAAGAATTCAACATGCTCTATGCATGTATGAAGACCATCCTTTTTCCTCACATCAAGCATAATGTTACTTTATTTTTATGCATCAACCAACGAACTCATCCAACAAGGCAAATCTTGTTATTAAGATATAGAATATCTGCCTTACAAAACTTTAAATCTGTTGAGGGCTATGTAAACAAAACAATACATTTGCGCGACTAGATTTCTCGTACGGATGGCATTACATCAAAACCTCTCTTCATAACCTACCTAATCAAACAATTGACAAAAGAATAGAGGGAAGTTGAGCGTATGCTACACTAACACCTAGTAAGCAAAATCACTACAAATTAATGTGTACTGTCTACTGAAATGAACGACAAAATCAAGAGCTTGATAAGAAACACTAGCATCAACAAACTACATATGTGGAAAATGGGAAATCATGACTTACCTTTGAGGATTCCAGAGCAATGCACATAGCTCTCCACTTCATCCTTCAATGCAAACCAGCGTTGTGAAGGAAATCAACCACCATTCGGTACGTTTTGCAACAAGACACGTCATAAAGCCAACATATGTTTCAATTATTTTCAAATAAAGAACCAGAGAGCTAGATTCCAAGGCAATGACTGCTGAAGGAAAAGCACCAAATAAAAGTAGCGTGTAGTAAAAATTTCCAAAGAAACCAAAAAAAATCATATGCTGAAACCTTTTTTTTCCTTTACACTTCCTCTATTGGAAACAACAGACGTTGAAAAACTAAACATGCATGGTACCTTCAAGGTGGTGCAAAAGTACACAACATTTGAGACCAGCTACCCCCAGATTTTAAAACCATCTACAACAAAATGTTTGTTGTACGTCACAAGTACATTAACATTACGGATGCATGGTAGTGGAAATATCAAATCCACCTACGCCCACCAACCTTCATCTTTTCAAACATTCTCCATTTCCCAAGATTGGCAACTGATTTCTTATCCATGACGATAGTCAAGAAATAGGTTTTGAAACTACATCCAATATCAAAATTATGATTCTCCTCTACTTTGGTGAAGTTGTTGCGACTAGGATAGTTCAAGTAAACAACCTCATCAAACTCAACTTCAAGCCTCTAGAAAACCCTTCTACAAAAGATTTTCAACATTGAAAAATCATTAGAATGCAACAAAATCAACCCAGTACAACATACAAGGGGAATTTCACTTTAACTATGTTATGAGGACCTTCATTGTTGTAGTTAGAATCATCATCTTTCTTCAGTTCATGTTCCTCTTGAAGGTTTACTCACTGGCATGCTCTAATGAGACTCTCTCCGCGTGGAACGAAACTTTGGTCCTCTTATTGGTGTTTCTCATGCAATTCAGCTCTAAAACATGCAAGAATGAGAACCCACAATACTATTATGTAGACGTAATCAACATTTAGTCATACCAAAAGTTGTTTAGACTTTTCAAGCATAAGAGACAACATCCACGTCCCTTATTGAAACTTTAAAGATTGTGTAAGATGCAAAATTCTACTAGAACCTCTTCACTAGGAGTTACATCCCTTCATTAGCAAAATGGTACTTACTAATTCGCATACATTATCAGCCTCAAGACCATAGAATATTTGAAGGGCCCATTTCTAGCTCATTAACAACTACTTGATCTCCGTCCAGCTAGTCTGCAATGCTTGGAGTTGTTCCACATTCAAAATTTAGATTATGCTTCAAGACTTAGCTTCAATAGCCTCTATACTTTGCAAAAGAAACCTCATGTACGCGAATCTCTTGATGCCAAAGGTGGAGAGCCGAAGCTAAGCCCAGAGCGTTTTCTATGGTGAATTACATGAGTTGGTAAGGGATACCATCTAGTGAATATTGTTACTGTCGGTGTACAGCATTGATTGTGTATTCGTAGCAATGTGCTTATGCACTATGCATCAAATCCAAATCATCCAGGTTGAACAAAATGTTCTACTATGTAGCTGAAAGACAAGGATTTGGAGGCACCTCCGCCTACTTCAAAACCAGCTAGACTAGAATTCCCTTGCTTGTATAAAACGTGGTGTAGGCTTTAGCCCTTTCCCTAATAAAATTCCAACATTTCCATCTCATGCGACCCGTGCCCCTCACTTGCTCCATGTTGGGTTTTGTGAGCTTGTAGGGACAAAGTCACCGCGTGCTGTGATGCAGCAAGGGGGTCCCTTGCTGCCATAAGATCTTTTATGCCCTACAAGCATGCCTTGTACACTTTGTTGAGAAACTAGCGGAAGCAAGAATTATGGAGTTGAATCTTGTTAAAAGTACAAGTATTGTAGAAGGAACAACAGCTAAAGAAACAGCTCAACAGTGTGCTCTGACATAACTCCTAGCCCTAAACTGGGGCAGAACGCGTGGCTAGGCCATTAAGGACGTCAGAACAAGGGTCTCGGCACAGGCACCGTCGCAACAGTGAACATCCTTCAGGATGTCAGGGTGTCCTCCTCCCAGGCTGGCAATCCTATCTAGGCTTGCATGGGTCTTGGAGGGATTTACCTCCTCCCAGGCTGGCAGAGCTTGCCAGGCTTACAGGGATCCTGGAGGGATTACCAGCATCATCTTCCACCCAGGCTGGTACGCAAGTGCCAGGCTTATAGGGGTCTTGGAAGGAAGTCGAGTAGCATCTTGGTTGAAGGTGCTCTGGTGCTAAGGCATGGAGCCTTACACGTGGTGTTGGAATGATGATACTGGCAATATGGGGATACTGAGAAGTGGCAGGACCTCTGCCTTTTATACTCGAGGTCCTGGCAAGTTGACCACCTGAACGAGAAGCTTCTTTCAGGTTATTTATGTTTGCTACCACCTCTGCCTTAATCTAGAGAATCTTCCAGCCAGTGGAAGCTTCCTTCAGTTCTGGACTCTTACTAGCACCTATGCTGCTCCAGGGAGAAGCTTCCTCTTTTAGGAAGCTTCATCAGGTCTTCAGGTGAAACTTCACCTGATGGTTGCTTGTTCATCAGGCCTTCCTATGCTCATCGTTGATCTTGCCATGCAGCCGCATCAGGCCCGTTGATCAAGATCCACCTGAAGCTCGTACCAGATTGACCCATGAAGATCCAAAGGCTTGTGCTTCCTGCATGATTGAGGTGATGTTGTTCACGCCTCTGTTCAGGGTGCATGCTGCCTTTCCAGTCATCAGAAGCCCCTCTTGACCTGAGTGCCTGTGCAGTACTATGCAGAACTGTGCTGCTAGAAAGCATGCGCTCTGCATGCGCATGTTTGTCCACAAAGCACCTTTCACACCCTTCAAGGCTTATCTCCAGAGAAAATGTGGAACTTCTCCGTCAAGCTTCTCAGCCAAGTCGCACCCGGTAGATTCACGCAAAAATCTGTAAAATCCTGTCAAAGCCTCCGATTGGAGTGCCGTCTGCGCCATACTAAAGTAGTAAATCAGCAATTTTATCGCTCACTCCACTACTCCATGCCTTTGGTGAGTGGGATTGCAGGTCTTAGACTCTATCATTGTGGCACTTTCTCTTCGAGCTTTCGTTACTGAATAAGCGGTGTTGGCTCATTCGCGTAAGTTTCATGGTAAGAGCTTCGGGTGAGGTACTTCTACTACACTAATTTTGGGGCAATTCTTTTTGTGGCGTGCGCTTGTGCGGGTGCTTATGGGAATGCTTGTGGCTTGGTGCTTCTGGCAGCATGGACGGTGATGGGCCTTATGTATTCGGGCATAGTTGGTGCGTCTAATGCGGAACCTCCTTTCTAATGTAGTGGCATGGGTCTTGTCAATCTCGACCGTCTCTCTTGACTTGTTACAGCTTGTACTATAATTCTAAAGCTTTCTTCTTGTGCCACCTACAATCACTTTCACTTATGTTAATGTAGCAAACATTCATTACTTATTTTGGTTAGCAAACCTAGATGAGTCCAATACATTCTACTTTTCCTTCAGCCCACACTCTAGGGCCATGCGTGTAAGTCTCTAATGTGACGTATTTCACGTTGTGTGCATGTGTTGTGCATGCGCTCTATATGGTATGCCACACTTTGTGGAAAACCACGCTATTAGGGACACGTGAGCTGATGGGTGTAAGGATGAATTACTCTCTACATTCATACTTTGTAAATAAAACTCTTACTTCCCTCCTCCATTTCGTTTTACCCTAACACCCCTTGCCTCAATTTCCCCTCAGAATTGTCAAGAGACCTCTCCCTCAAAGCTCTCAAAATTTGTAGCGTCACATTTCCTCCCAAACAATGCTCCACATTTCTTCCATGTTAGTTGACTCACCTCATGTGATGATGAGCGAAAATTCCATGTCTTTGCCCCACCCGTTATTCTATATGATCTAGAATAGCGATAATCAAAGGTAATTTAGAAGGAATAACGTGAAAACCAAGGATAGTTGATAGACCGTGCATTTAATCCACAAATGAATGTGTCCACTTCTGATCATTTCACCATGTTGCATACATTGGATGTCATTTCCATGAAATTTTCCTATATCATGGGCCCATAACCCCTCTTTGAGTTTTGTTTGTGCTCTGGTACCTGATATTTTTGCATGTGAAATTTAAAGAGAGGTGTTACATTGTGGTGTTTTTCCACATGTAGGTTGAAAAGAAAGCCATTAATAGGTGCATGTGGTTCATCTTTCACTTTGACACCTCTTATTGTATTCAACAATATCACGGCGGCATCTTGGGGATATACAAAATAAATCAAACACTACATGGTTTGCATAGAAAATAAAGCCCCTTACATCATGTAGCTTTGAATGAAGCGTAAAGTATGAATATAAAAATATATGGCAAATTGAGCAAAGTCCCCCATGAAACATATTTTACACATGTGAAATACGTTTTATCGTTATTACAATTAATGAAAATTCAAAGCAATACATAACAAAACGCATGCATTGGAAACCTTGAGTACATGATATAATCATGGATACTTGTTTTCGTTTTCAATGATCTGGCTGGTTATGTTTCTATCAAAGCGTGGGTGGAGGGTTTATGCATGTGCATTTGGTTGGTGGATGAGAGTTGAATTTTGTGTTTAATGGGTATCCGAGCCATTTCAATATTCCATAAACGTTCCATAAAAAGTAGAACTAACATAGGATAATGAAAATAATACATTTGAAACAAATTAGTAACTTATTTCATAGTTGTATGCATGTTGTAGAAGTACTTGGTTCCATTTCATAAAAACAATGCTGAGGATGGGCTCATATAAAACGTTTCTCATCATATCCTGATAAATCATTGAAAAAATCAGATATTTTAATTGAGAACAGTTCTGATACATGAAAAATTATTCCTCATATGAGAAATAATCATTATCCGAAACAAATGCACTAAAAAACAGTTTAAAGTTAATGAGACAAAAGTAGGCATTTCAACATACAATAAATCATGTACCTCTTTGGAAACCAAACATTCAATTAAATCAAGTGACTTCACACAAATCATTGGCTGAGAAAATAATGGCAAAATGCATAAAAAATCATCTTTTATTAACATTTGTAAAAGTAAATTGAGTGAGAAGTCCAATTGGATATTTGTACAAAATGTATAAGTTTTCAAACCTTTACATTAAAAAAAAGCAATAACATCCTTCCAATTTCAATTTTAATTTCATGAATCTGCATAAAAAACCATTCATTTAATGTGCCTTTATTTTACAACATAAGTTTGCCGTAAACATAATAAATTGTACCTTTAGATCATCAGAGAAAATCTCACGAGGTGAAGGAATTTGGCATGTTCTACAAAAACCTATTATTTGTAAAGAAACGTATTTTAACAACGCATCTCAAGCTATTTTCACAACCTAAAAAATCTGTCTTGCAACTTTTGCGTAATTGTTTATTTGAAAAAATGAAATTACAAGCATATTCCATAAATTAAATCCTCAAGTGCATAGTTGGTCAAAAACACATTGACTCTATGTATCTTCATACATGTAAGGCTCGAGTATCAAAGGTTCAGCAAACCAAAGTAGGAAGAGAGATGAATAGTTCTTGGGATTATACCAAATAATTACTGCTAAAAACATTATCAATTTTTTGATCCAATGTAAATCACATCAATCATCTGAGTTAACTCTTGTGGTATCGACAAACATTCAATCACAAGACATGGAAAGAGACCAAAAAATGCAAGAGAAAGAGATGAGTGCATGTTTGGATATCTTTTAGAGTCTTTAAGGTAGAAACGAGTTACAATTCATATCATTTAATGGATTTTAATACAATCAAGAGATTCCTTGTTTTAATTTGTGCATCCATTTCAATCCTTGGCTTGTTTCATAATGGATTCGTGCAACATCATCATGTACGGAGCACATCTTGTGACCGTTGTTGCTCACATACCCCTTTCTTACTTGATCACCCACGTTGAAAAGGAAGGGCGTTTGATAATTAGGGAGAAATTTTAGAAAAAAATGCCCATAAGGCCTTTAAAATGTCTAAAAAATGATAAAATAATTGCTTTTGAGCATTTGCCAGTTGTTTGTCACGTGGTCAAGCATTCACTTCATCAATGATTAGTTATTGTTCACATGTCCATCTAGATTTTGTGGTTTAATAGCTGCTTACTATTGGCCATATCTCTTTATGGCAAGGGGTGTTTTTTTTATATATCTTTGCTTTTTTTATGTCAAAGTGCTTAACCCAGCCATTTCCCAATTACATTCATGTACAGTTGTTTAAATTTATCGTAGGTCACAAACATGAGGAGTTCACTAGAATGAAGCACAATGATTACGAGAAAATATGTTTTTGTTACCAATCACTTCATAGGTAATGATCACTTGCACCAATTCTTCTACATAACCTATAGCGTCTAGACTCGCATATTGTGTGACCACCCTTTGTTCAACAAATCATTGTGTTGGGAATCCGTAACCAATTAAACATTTTTATAAATGAATTTTGAATACTTGATTATCATCAATACATTTGTATTAGGAGGTGCGGCTTGCCATGCATTTTTAGTAAAACGTTTGAGCTTGCTCAAGTTCTCCTTGATCACCAAAGTGGGTAGACATGATTTGGGATCCTAATGACTTTTTGAGGTTTAGAGTTTGCTTAGTAAACAAGGGATTTTGTAGCAACACATCATTTGAGTGTAAAACCTAAGTGAAAGAAAAGGAAAAGAAGTTCATAATAGAAGCCTCCTTGAAATCGTACCATCTCGCATTAGGAATTCTCATTTTGTCTTGAATAGAGCTATCAGGCTACGGTGAAAAATGTTGTTGATAAGTACTTGGCGGAAGGATTGATTTGCATGGCACTTTTGTAATCTGATGAGGAATCAAAATTGAGTGCATATTCCTAGATGCAAGTCTTGGTGCCCCTTATCACCTTTTTTTAGGGGTTTTCATGCATAACAACACCATTTAGTTGATTTCAAATATTTCTTCATGGTGCCATTCATTGGTAAGTCTTTTGTGGTTGTGTAGAATGTTGAAGGTGACCCTTCAACTCTTATGAGAAGAGTTCACTGTTTTTATTTCATCCTTGTGTAGAAGGAACCCATCCTTATTTATTCATCTTTCTCAACAATAAAAAGTGAACTAATGGATGTTGACCATATATCTTAAAAACAGACCACTATGTGGACTCATTTAGCAATTTTACCAGCATATAGCCATATTTTAATAGGATTTTGTGTGCAACATCTATTGTATGGTCCATGTACATATTGAAGATTGTCTTAGAGTGCGAATTGTGTGCTTTGTGTTTTTGATGGTTGAAGGGAGGACTTTTGTTGACGTTCTAAACTCATTACCTAAGTTTTGGTTCTTCTCTTCAGAAGTAAAATCATTGAAATGATACTTTTTATCAAATATAATTTTCAATGATAGACTGTGGTGCTCTACAACATCGTGAAGGAAGAGAAAAGTACTCTCCTCTCCATTTCAGTGTTTGGTTTTGGGATTCACAACCACCATAAATGCTTCTCGGCCATAAGTTGTGTCCAAAATATTGGTTTTAATTTCAATGTTGATGCAATTATGACATTATTTTGGTTTTCTAGTATTTTTGAATAGTTCTCTTTTTTTGTATTTGTATGATAGAATTTATACTTCCATCCCCTATACCATTGTCAAAGATGTTTGATAGATTTATGTTGAATTATTTGGATGCTTTCTATCGACACGGAGGAAGGAATTTTGAATGAATGAACAATTTTATAGAATAAATATTCTTTCGTTTTTCTTTAAAAGAAAACCCCTTTGGATGATTTTGATGTGCTTCATTTCTATTTTTTGGAAGGAAATTACAAATATTTGCAAAAATCTTGGGATCTTAAGAAAGGAAAATGTATCAAGAGATGTGAAGGAAAGATGCTGTTATGTTATGTAGAGACATGGTGTTTAGGAGTTACATTTTTATCTACACTCATCATGGGTACCTTGAGTATGTTGTGCTTTCTAATGTCAGTTTAGTAGATCATTATCTGGGTTACTGAAGCGTCGCAAAATGAAGATGGTCATCGATACATGTTATGTAATTGAAAACCACACTTTTGCACCAACTAAAGTTTCATTCGGATGCTTTTGCGAGACGCCACATCTGAATAAGAAGTATAGTCCATTTATTTTTGTTTCGTAGTGTTTTTGCCGAATATTTGGTCACTTTTGACTTTTGCAAGAAAATCTGCATGTGCAAAAAGGCTTGTGGAAATCAACTCTCCCATTTATGGGTGAGGCTGGGTGTCGTTGAAATCGGTCGTGGACGCTATCAGACAATTCCTTGCGCATTTTGTTGAAGGAAACGAGGAGTCCATGAATTGCGGACTGCTTATCAATCATCATCATCGCCGGTCACAAGACTGGCGCTGTCGGTCAGATCCGGAGCATCTCTTCCCAAACGCGGACGCATGTCGATGTTCCAACTATCCATGTTCGCACGTGATTGGTGGAGACGAGGATTGTTGGGCCGATTCCATTCAGTCATCCATGTTCTGTGTGGGGCCCGCTAGGATTGTTGGAGGAGGGAAGCCTTGAGTTAATCCGGACGGATCGACGTGGATTGCCGAGCTACGCAAC
>SZWC01008696.1:20978-40995 GCA_023375785.1 Penium margaritaceum
TGTCAACGAAAATGCTGTGAAGCACCGATTAAGTGATTAGAGGATAGTTGAACGGAGTCCGAAGCGACCTTCTGGAAAGAATTTCCGACTTGCTGGCTAAATCGGCAGGCATCCGCAGCTTCTCCGTTGTGTTCAGTGACGTACTGACAGCCTGAACAATCAAACAAAGAGAAGCGGGAGGAAACCTGAGGAGATTTTCCCAGAAAAAGGAGCACAGAGAAAGCCTTTGCAGTTCTTCTCTTGTGATTTTGGCCCAAGAGTCTGCACGGCAGAATGAACCGAGTCAACCAGGGCGCTGCGCTGCTGCTGTGTGCACTTCCGCTGTGCACCCTCTTGTCGTCTACACTGGGTATGATATGGTATGGTGTGGCATGGTACGCGACTGTCGTTTAGACTTCTAGACTTCCTATCTGTCCCAACTGCTATGACTGTTGCACTTGCAGCTGCTGTCGACGGTGGCGGCGGCGGCGGCGGTGGTGGTGGTGGTGGAGGCGACGGTGGCAGCGGCGGCGGCGGAGGCGGCGGCGGCGGGGTCGGCGGCGAAGGCGGTGGTGGTGGGAACGGCGGCAGCGGGGGCGGCTGTGGTTGTGGTGACGGCTGCGGCGGCGGCGGCGGTGGACGTGTTGGTGGTGGTGGCTGTGGCGCTGGAGTTTGGTGGTGGTGTTAGTGCTTCAAGCACTGACAAGCACTGAGCTTGTGGTAGTTGTCGTAGATGTATGACAGTGGTGGAGATGTGAATGTGTATGTGTTGTCCCTAGCGCAAACAGTTGTTGGGGCCCTGGCCGCAAACGGGGGCAGGGTGTGGGAGGGTGGGAGTGGCAGTGATGTCGACGTGGCGCTGCTTCGAAGTGCATCATATGCTGCACGATTGCCCCTTGGCCACGAGGACCGATTTCTCATTCGCTCTACGAAGAGGTCATAAGGGTTGCGGTATTTTGTAAATGTATGACCTTCATTCTGCACTGCAGAATCTGCAGTCGTCGAGACCTACTATCTGCCTCATTCAAGCCCTCTTTCTGAGTTAACCAATTCTTCGTTGTGATTCATCCAGGCCTTCTGTTTGAGACTCATCCAGACCTTTTGTTTTAGACTCATCCAGACCTTTTGTTTTTGACTCATCCAGACCTTTTGTTTTTGACTCATCCAGACCTTTTGTTTTTGACTCATCCAGACCTTTTATTTTTGACACATCCAGGCCTTTTGCTTTTTACTCATCCAGGCCTTCTGTTTTTGACACATGCAGGCCTTTTGTTTTTGATAAATCCAGGCCTTTTGTTTTTGACTCATCCAGGCCTTTTGTTTTTTACTCATCCAGGCCGAGAGATCCGTGGTGCTCAGCCCGATAGCTTGCCGCTCTCCACCGGGGCAGTGCTTGCAGCAGCCACTCCTGAAGCAGCCCTTCAAGAAAGTGCACTCCGTCAGGCCATCGCCAAAGCTACCGTGAGTCCCTTCCAAGTCGAATCACACATCACATCACTTTTGAGCTCTGTCGCATCGTTTTCATTGTGGCGCCTGCGCTGACACGTGAGCAGCTCAAGTTGAACCCACCACCACATAGTCCAGAAGCTCGCCAGAGCAGGGTTTTTGTCTGTAACGGAGGTCTGATTTGAAGAGGTCTGCAGGAGTTGCTGTGCCTGTCCTCTGCTCTACCATTTCATGACAACCTGTGCAGTCACAAGTGGCATCATTCGACTTTGGAAGCTGTCAACCATTGCTCTGCAACCTAAGGTTACCTGCACTTTGCTGTCTTGCTTGCAGCATGGGACTGTCAACTTCACACTCACCACCGACATCGTGCTTAGAGCGTGAGTGACCTTGCATCTTTTTGTGGGTCATGCAATGGGTTGCATCACTTAGTGTTGCTCCCGCTCTGAAGCCTCCTCGTGCGCCAGTCTTCCTGGGCATATCTGCTTGTCTGACACTAAGTCTGAGCACACCCCCTGCATGGAACTAGGGAACAGCCCCCAGCCTGACCCCCCCTAAGGCTTAACGTTGTGCTCCCTGTATGTACCCTTCATTGTCCCTTCAATGGAGAAAAAAAGATGAAAGCAGAAACTTTCAGGTCCAGATGGGATGTTTATTGCTGTGATGGTCTATCTTGAGAGACTCGTGGCAGTCAACTTCACCCAATATCTTTCTTATCAGAGTCCCTGCCGCTTCCTTCCTCATATCTGAACCTATGCGAAACTAGTTGGTCCATGGAGACCAGCAGGGCCATGAGGTTGAAGGTAGAATGTCAACAGACACAAAAAGTTATTGGAACGGCCCCAGACTTTGCACACCCCTGCTTTCAACCATGGGCATTGCATCTATGCACAATGATTGGACTTTCAATCATGTTGTCCCTTGTATTTTTCGTGCTCAATCTTTCCATGTAGGTTTGTTATCAAACAAGAGGCAGCCTACCGAGCTTGTATTTGTTTTAAGCAGGGGCAGCTGACAGGTGGCAGTGGCAAGGGGAAAAACAATCATGTGGTTCTGGTCTAGAACTGCAAGTCCCAAAGAAGGGACTTTTCTTGGTGCCCTCGGGGTCGCGAACTGGGGGTTCCCTGCTTCGAGGCCCCAGATCCGCCCCCAGAAGAGCCATTTTTTGGCTAACTGCTGGTGGCATCTCCTGGTTGCGATCTCAATCGGCCACCTGGTGGCGACCAGGCGACCTTCGACCGGGTGCACCCGATCGAAGGTTGAGGTTAATGTATCTATGAACCCTCGCTAACCTTCTTCGACCCATCCCCTATCCTCCTGAATTTTGTTCCATGGGGGCATATGGTGAAAGCTCCCTTCTTCTTTCGCCATGCAGGCCACTGCCTATCCTCAGAAACATTGGTGTGTCCATCGTTGGAAGATGCAAGGACAAGAGTGGCAATCCACGGAGGTAAAGACCACGGCCAGCGTTTTCCCAGTCCCCTTTCTCTTTTGCCCAACCCTTGGCCTTGCATAACCCACAATTGTAGTTGTAACACCTGCCAAAGTCCTCAGCAGCTGCATCCTTTTCTTCCTATCTCCGTGGGTCAAGGACGGTGGTTTCTGGTGGTCAATGGAAAACAGGCTGCAGGAAACTGTCCGAGTTTCATCATGAAATCTCTTTGACATGGATGTCCCCATGCCCTCCCCACACTGGACCTTTGACATCTCTATGCTGGACTCGAGCAAGAGAGAAGCAAAAAGAGAGAAGGAACGAGCCTGACCTGCTGCATGTTCCTGCCCTGTTGTGTCATGCAGCTGCATCGTTGACGGTGCGGGGAAGCACTCAGTGTTCGTCGGCGACTTCTCATGCGACATAGCACTCGAAGGGCTCATCATACAGAATGTTCTGGGCAGTGTGCACCGCGGCGAATGCTCGCTATCAGCACGCTATGTTGTCTTCCGCAACAACGTTGCCCAGCAAGGCGCCGTTCTCTAGTGAGTTGCAAACGATTTGGGAACAAAGCAAGAAATCATTCCCTGCATGTGAGGGATGTGGCTGAGCAATGGTTGTAGCACCACATTACAGACCTCTGAGTGAACGCCATGTGGTTCTCAATTTTGCTTATGGATCTAAGCATGATTCTGGAACACATTGAATGATGATCATAAACATTATTTCTTTTGCGGAATTGATCTATTACAATGAAGGAAAGGTATGCTACGCCGCCACGCACCGGCACATTGACGTGGTATGAAAAGCCGCCACCTACGGCACAGTAAAATGGATTTGCAAACTAAGCACCAGCAAAAGTGGGCTCAATCCCACAGTGGTCAGAAAGGGCCAGGGCCTCGCACACGCGCTCACGCCGCGCGATTGGCCCGACCTCCGCGCTGATCCCGTACCAGCTGGAGCTGGTACGGGGTCAGCGCCTGGGCGTGGGTGGTGGTGTCGAGGCGGATGGCGGTACACTGGCTCCGGATGCCAGCGATAGAGACGCGCTCGACTAGGGCCGACACCACCCGCTGGGCACAGCACTCCTGGGCCTCCGCGGAGCACCGGCGGGTCCCTCGGGAGAGGCAGATCTTTGCCAGGTGGCTGAGGAAGACCCAACACTCGTCGCCAAGTCCGCCCAAGGTCATCCAGGCCAGGGGTTGGAAGAAGTGGCCCTGCCGCGGAGCCATTGCATACTTGTCCTCCTTCTCTTCGGCCGCCCAAACGACGGCCCCCGATCCGGTGGCCTGGTAGTCCTGTGCGGCGACGATGGTGACGTCCAGCACCCAGGTGGTGCCCACGTCGTGGTCCACGAGGGTGCGGTCTGGCCGAAAGTACCCCCGGCCGCTTGGCACCGGTTGCATTTGCTTGAGCTTGACCCGCACCTGTGAGCTCGTCACGAATGGCATTGTGGACATGCCAGACTGCTCCCCCCACCTTCTCCTTCTGCGTGACCGCGGCCGGAGAAAGCCCGTCAGCCCCACCTGCTCTAGGTGCCCCAGGGGGAGGCTGAGCAATAGCTGTGCGTGGAGGCAGTAGTCCTTGGCAGGGAGGTGAGTCTTGTCCGCCTGCCCAGTGGGCGTCGCCCGCAGCCAGAGAGAGCTCCACCGCGTCGCCGTCGCCCAACACCGAATCTGGGTGTGGCGGCAGCAGCCTGTGCAGGGCCCGCAATGCACCTGGCCATCGCACGCGCATTGTCCGAGGGCAGCCGTCCCGGCCTCCTCGACCCACCGCGCACGGCGGCTCGCGAACCACACCGCGCTCATATGCTGATACAGCTGTGGCCACGAGCTATGTCGCAAGGCCTCTAGGGATGGCAGCGCCCCAAACACCGGTAGGGGCAGCTCCTGCTCCACCCGCCCCAGAACGGGCAGAGGAAGTCGATGTTGTGCCCCATGGGGAGCAAGTCGCCAAACTCCGTCGTGAGTGCGTGGAGGAGGGAGCCGGTTGCGCAGGCGGAGGCGAGCGGCGCCCGGTCCTGTGCACTCAGCAGGCCTGCATTTCCGAAGCCAAGCGGTAGCTGGAGTTGCCACTGAGCCAGTCGCTGCAGGTCCCAGTTCTCGGACCCCTTGAAATTCCATGTCGGGATCTGGAGCAGGCGTAGGAATGTCTTCCACACTGCCGTGTCGAGCTGCTGCAGGGTGTGAAGCCACCACGGCTCCGGCGGCATGACCCAAACGCAGAAGTCCGCCCACGGCACCACGCAGAGGCGGAGGAGAATCATCGTCGCCTGAAATCCTCCATGCAGCTCAGTTGCGATAGGCCGCGAACCTGCTCTCGAAGCCACTGCTCCCCCCAATCTGTCGCGAAGGCCTCGACCCCACGAGGCAGCCCAGAACCTGCACTCCAAGGGTAGTCCATGGGAGGCCCGCGAATGATGCCGTCGGCTCCTCCCCCGACAGCTACCACACCATGCACTTCCACGGTTGCACCCGTAGGCCCCTCTGTGTCGCGGCCGCCGCCATGGCTGCCATGCATGCTCCCAGCAACTGCAGCGGGCCGCACATGGTCGCGTCGTACTGGTAGGCACCCACGTGCTCTCTCCTGCTGCTTTCCACCGCTACCAGGATCTGGAAACCTGCCTCAAGGACTGGGGTGAGCGCGAGGTCGAAGAGTGTCGGGCCAAGGGAAGTCCCCTATCGGACATCCCGGGCGTTGTCGAGGACCGTGGGGAAGTCGACGCCGAAGAGGAGCTGTGCCGGGCGGACGTAGAACTGGCGCAGAAAGAGGATCCATGTCCCAAGGCCAGAGGCCCGGACCGTCTCAAAGACATAGGCCCGCGCAACCTCGTTAAAGGCGTTGCAGATGTCAAGACGGATCAGCCAGAAGGACGGGTTGACCACTAGGATGCCTCGGACCCCCCAAACCAGCAGCGCCGCTTTGTCTGAGACGCCTGCGCTGAACTGGAAGGGTCGGAGGGCCGCTGTGAGCTGTGCTTTGTCTCGGAGGAGGAGCGGGTTCCCTGCCAATCAGAGCCACACCTCCCCCACTACGATGAGGGACACCCCCTCCTGTTCGGTCTCCCCCATCAGTATGGGGATGAGAGTGCTGCGGCCCAGGCAGTCTGCGACGCGTGGAGGAAGAGTGTCCTTGAGAATGGTGCGGAGGGTTGCGGAGATGTTGGATACGGCCGCTAGGAATCGAGCAGGAGGTCCCGAAGGAGGTCCATAGTGAGTCCAAGAGGCCCTGGGCTCGATCCCCGCGGTGCCTCCCGCAATGACTCCGCCACCAACTCCCCGGTGATCCTGTCCGAGCCGCTCCCCTTTGGATCTGCATATCCCTCGACCCACGCTGGGATCGGAAGGAGCCCTGGCGGGTGGTGCTCGCAAAGGGCCGTCACAGTGGCCTCTATACCTGCTGCCGGTGAGTGGTCCTCGAACAGGTGCATGGCTCGCGCCAGCGCCCCTGAATGAACAATGCTGACCGCCTTCTGGAGGGCATGTGCCACCTCTGCTTCTTGCTCTCCCGCTGCCTGCCGGGTGTTGGGCCGTTCGGCAACCCTGGCACACCCCGCTGGACGCACAATCTCCAGGCTCTCCTCCGCCAGTCCGGCTCAGTCCCTGGCCTCAAACTGAAGGCACCGCTCCAAGATGATGTCATCCATCGGGCAGAGCTCGTGGGCCACGTCCCACCGCTCCCCTCTCCTGCGCCAGCGCCTGCCGGTGATGAAGGTTGGGTCCCCCACCTGCTCCTCCTGTGAGGGAACTCGTCAGAGGAGGACAAGATGTGGAGGAGGAGCATCCATCGCGTCTAGAGGTCTGCCGGAGGCAGGCTGGGGTCAATCGCCCATGAACAGCAGCGGGCAAAGATGGTGCTCACCCTCCGCCGCGGCTCACCGTAGAGGCGGGCGAACACCTGAGGAGCCTTGGCCATCCGCTGCTCCCCCCAAGCTGCCAACTCAAGGACCTCGCGGAAGCTCTCCCAGGCGAGGCCCTCGAGCGCCTCCCACGATGGGGAGACCGTGTGGTCCCTCGACTACCAGAGCCCTCCTTGGGGCTCCTTCGGCTCGTCCATGTCTCCTAGGACCAGCTGCTGAGTGATGAGTAGGGTCTCTCTGCCGATCTACCAGAGGGTGTCGGGGAATCCGGGATACCCATACCGTCCCGGCTCATCTTTCCCCTGGCCAGCCACGATAGCATCTGCTGCCACATTGTGTTCCCTCCCCACCCAGTGGTACACCACATGGACGCGTTCTCCGAGAGGTGCGCTCGCGGCCTCATCGGGCCCGGAGGCGGTCAATGCTCACGTGTGCCCGCCCACGCATCTGGTCTACCACTAGGCGTGAGTCGCCGACGATGACAAGCTCCCCCACCTGCGCCTTCGATGCCCAGAAGTAAGGCTGCGCACTGTGCGTCGTTGTTGGTCGATGCGTCGGCTAGGCGATCCCAGGCCGATGAGAGCGGCACACCTGAAGGGTCGAACAGGAGGACTGCGCCTGCGTTGGCTCGGTGCTCGCCGCTCAGCTCTGTGGCGCCGTCAAAGGAGAGCCAGTGCGGGGGGGGAGGAGAATCTGCACGAGGGGGGGGAGGGGGGGGGGGGTTGAAGTAGGGGCAGAGAGGGCAGGTGAAGGGGTAGGGGGAGGGAGACAGTGGAGGCACGCGCGGAAGGCGATTGCAGCCAGAGGTCGGGGTGCGCTGCGAGAGGGGGCGCTATGGACTCGGCGGCCTCCCTCTCGGCTCGAACTCCTGTCCCACTCTGGCGCCGGCCGTAGTGGGATATCGGCCGACTCCACTGCTGCTGCTGCTCCTCCGGCACCTGATACTGTTCCTGCGACGCCTGTTGCTGCTCTTGTGACGCCTGCTGCTGCTCTTGCTCCTTTGGCACCTGATCCCTCTCGTTCAGCGGCACCTGATGCTGCTCCTGCTATGCCTGCTGCTGCGGCGCCTGGTGCAGCGGCAATTGCTGCTGCTGCTCCTGCTGCTTGCGCTGCTGCGACAGCTGCTGTTGCTGCTCTCATTGCAGTTACTCCTGCTGCTGTTGCTCCTGCTGCTGCTGCAGCGGCTTCAGTTGCTGCGGTTCTGCCCTACCGGGGCAGGAGTCACTCAGCCCGGGGATGACGGGGCGAGGGACCTCGGGCCGGGTGCCTGCCCCCTCCCCACCCCCCTTGCCGGGCGGCGGTGTGTTGCTGGAACACAGTTATCTTCTTCCCTTTCTGTGGGGAGAACACATTACATTTCTTGTGAATCACGATGCAGTCTTGCTGGAACTCTTTTCTGTCTTGCTGCAACAGTCTGACTCCCTGCCTCCCACCATTGTGCATTCAAAGCATTGCCCTGAAACACATTAAATGGTTTTTTTTTCTGGAGCACGATGATTTCCTCCTCGTCGCTGCAGTGCAATCCAATCATCCCCCTGGAACACAATGAACGAGTTCTTCCATTGCGACTTTGTGAACAACACGGCGAAGCAGGGTGGAGGAGGTGCTTTCAACGTAGGGAACAACATGTACCTGGGACCCACTTTGAGCTTCACCAGATGCACCTTCCAAAACAACAGAGCACCCACAGGCTTGGGCGGCGCCATCAATTCCATGGGAAATGTCATGACCTTCCGCAGTGTCGTATTCCAAGGAAACTCAGCAGGTTTGTGATTAGGCTCTGGTGTGCTGCATGGAGAAATGCTTGAAAACATTAACATGGTTGTGAAAGGGTGAGGGCAGTTCAAAATGAATGGTGGAAGGGATGGTGGAAGGCAGGGCTGGCATACCGCGGAATCTGATACCACAGTACGGTATTGAGACGGTATTTGGAACAAAAAAGCACTGGACAGCGGTACTTTCTGGATTTGTAGAAAATTGTACCATGGTAACCATCTTTTCTGGGCGTTCTTTGGCTGCATCCGATGGTATCTCATGGTATTGCATTTAACTGTTGTACTTTGTGCATTTGTGAACGTTTAACTCCTCTTCTCTTCTTTTTTTTTTGGGGTTTATTCTTGTTTTTTTTGGAATAAGACTTGATTAGAGAGAAGGAACATACATTTTAAAATTGGGGGTTTTTTCAATATCTGTAATCCACACTGTCAATCAACGGCTGTTGGAGGATTCCACTCCATTTCTGCACCATTACTATCCAGGCTTTGTGGTGCCACGGCACAGGTTCTACATGTTCCCCAGGGGGGCGCATTCCCCTGGTGCTGGCACTCAGGGAGGGCAATACCATTATGGAACCGTTATCAACAGGCTGAGTTCCGTACTGCGTTACGTGCTATTCCGAAGTACAGTACCACAGTGTACCGTGTTCCTGTATGGAATGCTGCCAGCCCTAGTGGAATGGGAAGGGTATGAGGAGAAGACAGGGGAAGATCAGGCACCTGCTGCTGAGGTTGCATCATTGAGCATCTCAACCATTGCCTTCCACAATTCCACCGAGGAGAATCTTGACATCCTTTCTTGGGACTACTTGCATCCATCATACATTGTCATTCGCGCTCCTGGCATGCATGGTGCTCCAAATGTGCAATACCATCCCACAGAATCACCACTGGAACTCCGATGTTGACATTTTCCTCTAGTAGGGTACAGCTTTTTCTCTATGAGGAGACCAAGCTGGCCAAGGGTAAGGAGCGTACAGCTGATTTTGGTGGGACTGTCATTTTCAGCCTCCCCAAGCTGGCACCATGCCGCAGGTATCCGCAGGAAGGAAGGGGGAAGTTAGTGCTGCCCCAGCTGGGGGAGAAGTGGGTTGCCTCTGCTGCTCCCATCACAGGCTCTGTGGTAGTTGCGGCTGTTGTGGCTTCCGAGTGCACCACTGGAGCTATTCCATTTGGCACTTTGGCTGCTTCTGGTGGGATGCCACCGCTTCACCCACAACTGGCGCCGTGCTATCTGCTGTTCCCCCTGCTGCGCAAGCATTTTCCATGAGGTGCTGCTGCAGGTGCTCGCTGGGATGCTGCTTCTCAGTGAAGGATTCATCTCCTAGTTTTTTTCTGTATTCAAGGTATCACTGATGTAGCCGTGGGTTTCGCCAACCCTGTAGGAACAGAGCCTTGGCAGAGTGGGTGAAGAGGAATGGTGCACCAGGGATGTGAAGGAGGGATGTACAAGAGAGATTGCATGGGGGAGTAGAGGTGCGGAAAAGATAGGACAGGAGTGGATGCTGTACAAGGAATGGTGAGATCAGGAGGCTGTGGGGGAATTAGCTTGGGAAGTGTGGTGCAGAAAGTGCTGCGGGAGAACAACAGCAGCCAGAAAGTTTTGTGGCTGTTGAGTTTTTGGGGCAGTTGGTTTTCCAAGGCTGGAAAGAAAGCAAGGGTACGTGCAGCAAACTGTCGCAATGCGTGGAGAGGCAAGGATGAACTTGGAGCACCAACATGGCACTTCACTGTAGTCATGTCTGCCCGTCTCTGTCCATTCACATGCTTATGGGAATCACACCCAGGGTCCGGAGGTGCCATTGCAACAGGTGCCACCAGTTTCACAGCCATCAACACCACTTTCTCCGCCAACACCGCTGTCTTGGACCGCGGTGGAGCCATCATGGTCCAGGGACAGTGGGATAGTGGCTCCTACAAGTTCTGCTCTTGCACATTTCGCAACAACTCTGCCAAGTTCAAGCGCTACAGCTCTTCCAACAACATGGTTTTCTACTCCGGCGGACGAGTCTCCGTGAACTTCTGCCCTGGGCCTGCACCTGGTGGAATCCATCACCCCAAGCGGTTGTCTCTGGTACAGAATTGCACGTAACTCCTACCTGTTCCGTTCTCCTCCTTTTGCTCCACAAGTTTTCATCACCTGTGTCATCGCCTGCTGTTCATATCCACCGTGTGTTTTGGTAACCAAGCTTGAACCCACATATGTTTGGAAATGGTATGGAACTTCATCTTTTTTCTCCTCCAGGTGTTGGGTATGCAAGCTTCGAATGTGAAAGACCCCGAGTTTGTAGGAAAGTTTTCAACAAAACTCAGAAAGGCAATTTGGGTTGAGGGAGGTAGATATGACTTAGAGTGCAGAGGATCTGAATGTTTTAGGTTGTCGATGCCCAGAGGTTGCTCTTGAATCGGATTATCAGATCTCCATGCATGTTGCCCCAATGTGATGCATGTGAATGGCCACGTTCATCCATTGCATTGCTGCCTATTGCTTGTAGTTTTCTTGGCCTGGCCCAATGGCCCACTTTCAGTGATTGTAGAGAAACTGAACCATAGCTATGGACACTGCACACTCTATGGAATGGCATGTTGAAGCTGCAGGAAGATTTCATCCTCTGTTGGATTTTTGGCTGTCAGATTCAGCCAGTTAGCAGAACAGACAAAAGGAGTTCCTGAGATAAGCAGGCCATGGATTTGAAGCAAGCAGAGGTCCTGGTGTGCTTCAAGCTTGTAATGATCTGTCAATACCACAAAACTCGACCCGGCCGACTGTATAGGTGCTGCCTATCCCAAGGGCCTCAGTGGTNAGGTAGATATGACTTAGAGTGCAGAGGATCTGAATGTTTTAGGTTGTCGATGCCCAGAGGTTGCTCTTGAATCGGATTATCAGATCTCCATGCATGTTGCCCCAATGTGATGCATGTGAATGGCCACGTTCATCCATTGCATTGCTGCCTATTGCTTGTAGTTTTCTTGGCCTGGCCCAATGGCCCACTTTCAGTGATTGTAGAGAAACTGAACCATAGCTATGGACACTGCACACTCTATGGAATGGCATGTTGAAGCTGCAGGAAGATTTCATCCTCTGTTGGATTTTTGGCTGTCAGATTCAGCCAGTTAGCAGAACAGACAAAAGGAGTTCCTGAGATAAGCAGGCCATGGATTTGAAGCAAGCAGAGGTCCTGGTGTGCTTCAAGCTTGTAATGATCTGTCAATACCACAAAACTCGACCCGGCCGACTGTATAGGTGCTGCCTATCCCAAGGGCCTCAGTGGTAGCGTCCTTACCAGGAGGTTATGTTTAGATTCCATCTCACAAGAATGTCTTACTGTTGCTCAGAAGACCCGTAGCATCCCACCCCACCTGGTGGCTTGGAGGAATTTCCCCATCCTCCCCAACTTCTGCAGCCGAAAAAAAAAAGGGAGTGAAAATGTGATTGCTCACTTGGCACCTGACCTTATAGAAGCAAAAAGAAAGAAGATAGGAAAGAATCATTCCTCTTTCATCTGTTTGCCTTGCTTCCTGCCAACCAGGGGATGCTCCGGCTGCGATGGCGACTGCTACGGTCGCGGAAGATGTGTCAGTGATCCTGTCTATGGATTCTCATCCTGCCGCTGCAACCCTTTCTTCGAAGACTCCTCATCATGTACCGCGTGTCAGCAAGGGTACACTCGGCAGTCACAGTGCAAAGAGTGCTCGTACGCCTACTACCACCCACTGTCAAAACCCGCCACTTGCAATTTGTGCCCAGGCCTGTCTAAGGTATGTGTTGGTGGCCATTATGCCTCAAGGTCAGGCGTGTTGAAGTTTGAGAGAGACTTTAGCTCCTCAAGGAGCACCTTTTGTCTACATGCTTACATAATTCACTTCCAATCAACTCGTGTGCTGTCGCATTCTGCCAGGTGGAATTCAACTGCATACCAGCCTGTTGCACGCTACAAGCACATGACAAGCCATCCGTTCATTCTTTTTCTTTTTTGGAATTTTTTTTTGGGGGGGGGAGGGGAGTTTTTTTTTTAATTTTTAATGAGTGGTGATTCTGTATCAGCTAGAGGTTCTTGTGGGGGTTCTTGTGGCTAGAGGTTCTTGTGGCTTTGTACGCGACGGTGCAGTCATGTACAAAGCCTCCTTGTCCCGCTCACCCGCCCCGACGGCGGCCCCGGGCCGGGTTGCCCGCTGCCCTTGCGCATCCACGGTGCTGACGTCCAGAACCCAGGTGGTGCTGGCCGCATGGTCCGCTAGGGTGAGATCCGGGCGTAGGAAACGCCGACCGCCGGGCAATGGCAACACCTGCGCGGGCCCGACATGGACGGTGAGGCGATGCTCCCGGTAGATGTCAGCGAGCTCGTCACGAATGGTGTTGTGGACGCGCCACACCGCACTCCCCTCCCTCTCTCGCCGCGTCACTGCGGCCGGCTCCAACACGTCCAGCCCCACCTGCTTCAAGTGACCCAAGGGGAGGCCTAGCCAGAGTTGGGCGTGAAGGCGGAAGTCCTCAGCCAAGAGATATTTCCTGTCCGTAACTCCTGTTGGCGTAGCCTGCAGCCAAAGAGAGCTCACCCGCGTGGCCGTGGCCAAGCACCTGCTCTGAACTCGACAACAGCAACCCGTGTTGGAGCCACACGGGACAGGCCTCTCACATGTCCAATGGCGCAGCGCCACTGCCCCGGCCTCCTCCACCCACCACTCTCGGCGACCCGTGAAGAAGAGTGCGCTCAGCAGCTGGTAAAGCTGCGGCTCCCAGCCCTAACGCAAGGCCTCCATGGACGAGAAGGCCCAAAACACCAACAGCGGCAGCTCACGCTCAACCTGCCCCCAACGCGGGCAGAGGAAGTCCAGGTCTCCTTCGGCGGCTAGCAAGGATCCAAACTCCGATGCGAGGGCGTGCAAGAGGGACCCTGTCGTGCAGGCGTAGGCGAGGGATGCCCGGTCTTGAGCACTGAGAAGGCCGGCCCCTCCGAGGCTCAGTGGCAGCTGCAGCTGCCATCGCCCCAGCCGCTGCAGCTCCCAGACCACTGACCCCTCGACCGCTGCCTGGAGCTGGAGCAAGGAGAGAACCGTCGCCCATACTGCCGAGTCGAAGTGGTGGAGGACCTGCAGCCACCAGGGCTCCAGGGCGAGCGCTCGCGCACAGAAGTCTGCCCCGGGGACGACGCAGAGGCGGAGGAGCGTCATCGCCACGTGGACGTCCTCCATGCGGCCAATCTGCTCGAGCCCACGGACCTGATCCTGGAGCCACCGCTCTCCCCACTCCACCTGAAAAGACTCTACCCCCACTGGGCAGCCCAAGAGTTGTACCCCGTGAGTCATCCAGGGTAGGTCCGTAAGAGGCGGCGGCACCTCCGCCCTTGACCGCAGCCACAGCAAGCACTTCCCTGGCTGCGCCCGGAGTCCCTGGAGCGCCGCTGCCTCCACCATGGCCGCCATGCAAGCGCCGAGGAGCTGGGAGGCCCGCAGATAGTCGCGTCATCCTGGAAGACCCCCACATGGCCTTGCCGGCTGCCCTCCGTGGCCACCAGCGACCGGGAGCCCCCCTCCAGGACCGGGCCAAGGGCTAGGTCAAAGAGGGCGGGGCCCATGGGATCCCCCTGCCGCACCCCCCGAGCACTCTCCAGGACGGTGGGGGTGTCCACCCTGAAGAGGAGTAGCTGGGCAGGACGGACGTAGAATTGTCGAAGGTAGGGGACCCACGCCCCTAGGCCCGAATAGCGCACTGCTTCGAAGGCAGAGGCCCGCTCGACCTCATTGAACGCGTTGGCGATGTCCAGCCGCAGCATCCAAAAAGACGGGTTGGCCGCCAACACGGCCCGGACCCCATGAACTAGGACTGCCGCCCCCTCCGAAACCCACACACCGTACTGAAGGGGGCGCAGAGCGGATGAGAGTTTGGCCTTGTCGCGAAGGAGGAGGAGGTTCCCTGTCAGCCGGAGCCACACCTCCCCTACCGCGATTGGGCGCACACCCTCCTGCTCCGTCTCTCCCTTGAGGATGGGGATGAGGGTGGTGCGGCCCAGGCAGTCGGCGACGCGTTGCAGTAGGGAACCGTCAAGGATGGCACAAAGGACGGCGCGGACACTGGCCAGGGCAGAGGGGTTTGGATTTTAATTTTTCTTTAAGAAAGGGAGCATGCAACGCCGCCACAGACCGGCACAATCACGTGGTATAAAAGCCGCCAGCAACGGCATGATACGGTAGGCATGCAAGCTAGAGGCCAACAAGGGCGGGCTCAAACCCGCATAATTCAGAGAGTGCCAAGGTTCGGCGCACACGCTCGCGCCGAGCAACCGGCGCAACCCCTGGCGACCACAGTGCCAAGGCGTCATTTCTTTTCCCACGGTCCCTTTCTCCGTATATCCATGCACTTCCTTTCCAGTTATCAAACAGCAGCTCTATCATTCTTCCTTTCCTTTCTTGTGTCTGCCCACCCATTCATCTTCCTCTCCATATGCTTGTCCTTTGCTGCATGAGCCAATTCAGTTGCCATTTTTAATGCCCCTCTTTCGACACCGTTACCACCTTCTTTCATGTAATCATGCAACATGGCAAACCCACCTGACATGCACACAGGTTCTGCCAGATACAACCATGATCAACTCCATCAATAACATCACAACAGCAGCAGCAGGACCACTTCAGTGTCAAAGTTTCTGCAATGCAACACAACAGCCATTTGAAGGCACCAACAACCCTTACAGTCGGTGCAACATGTGGGTCTACATGGCTCAGAGGTAAGAGGCATGTCAATATCTTTCTGAACAAAGTTGTGCATCCAACAGAAGGAAGGACTCTCAGCTGCTTCAGCCAGATGCAGGACCATGATTGACTATGGAACTATGGATTACAACACACAACACTGTTTCCTTGGTGCTAAGGATAAGCGCCTGAAAACTGCAAGGGCTCTGGGATAGGTATAAGCCTATCCCAGACATTGAACCAACGATGTCATCTGTGGCCATAGTATGTCCTGCAAAGCTTGTACTTGGTGTATGACACCTGAAGTCCCATTTTCCAGGCATTAGGATTTTCAGCTGTATCATTCAGGTTATGTGTGCCGTTATTCAGAAGAAATTCTGGGGTGAGGCCGGCCCATACATGTATAGACAATTTTCCATGTTACAGATACCGGTGCTTCCACATGCCTATTTTCTCGTGAAGAAACACTGCTCACATCATCTGCAGTCTGTGTTAACCCGCTCTTCTTCTGCTTTTCAGGATGGGCGCTCCAGCAAAGTGTGCCGGAATGTGCTTCATGCTCTCGCAGCATAGGGCATGCAGAGTCGGTCCCTTGCAGAAAGTTGCATCTTACAACATCACCTACCAGTACCTTGAACCCGACTGGCAGCTTTGTGACGATGAATGATGGAAATCCTCCTCCAAGTCTTGATGCTAGGGAATACTTCTGTTGGAGCAGGTTCTATCTTCTACCTCCAGACAGGCTTGAAGTCAATGTACAAAGACCCAGCATCGGTGGCCACCACGAGATTTGTTTTGCTCTTGTATGGATGTACAAAGTGATCCTAAGGAAATGTGTGCAGCTCAGTGACTTAATGCTCAAAGTCAAGGAATAACTCCTTCGTCTAGCTAAACCACAGGCACTTTCCAGATGAGAACCTGTATCTTGCATTAGGAAATTCACCAAATAGCTCAGAATTTCAGTCCTTTCTTTTTGTCTGGGAGTGGGGGAAGATGGGGACTTGTTTGGTTGCCATCCAGGTTAAAATGTGCTCGAGGAACATGTGACTAGCAGAAGTTCACTGAAATCACCAAGAAGACAAGGAAATCACATTCTTAAAAAGTTCTGCATTTTTCTTGTCTCAAACATGACCATGGTCCATGGAATGTTTAAGAGTCAGNCCCCCCCCCCCCCCCCCCCCTCCCAAGTTTGTTCATAAGGGACGATTGGCCAAAGGAAAGATAGGCTGCACCTACGCCGAACTACTCAGGCTTCCCTCTCTAATCTTACTTGCAGGATACAGTGTTGCCTTCAAGCGTAGCATCTTGCCCGCTGCTGCTTGTAAGGGACTCATCCCAGCATCAATTCACTCTAATTGCAAGGTTTTCATGAAAAAAAAGAAAAAAAAATGTTGGTGTGTTACAATCCCACACTCTGTAAAATGTTGGCTCTTCTCGGATTATGACATGATCGTGCTTATGTAATGACCAAAAGATGCCTTGGACTGGTGAGTGAAAGGCATGCTAGGGTTATTTCCTCCATCGGAAAGTCCAAGAAAAAAATCAATCAAGGGCTGACCTTTTCCATCTCTGTCATAGCGATGGCCTCTCATTGGGCCCAATCATAAAGCGGCTGACAGTGGAACCGGTCCCCTGAATGGTGCGCATCCCCCTGCACCATGGCTATGGTATTATTCTCATCCATGAGGAATCTCCAGGGTGCATGGCATACCATGTACACAAGGCCCGGCAAGCACTGGGAAAACTGGTAGATATATTTAGCAGACTGGCCCGACTGATCCACTGCCACAATCAGGCTCCACCACCTTGGCAATGTAATAGCCTTTTAATACCAAATCAACTGCCATTGTTTCAGGCACATTGCACAGAACGTCATGCAGGCCATTGTTTGGAGTCTCCAGGCCATCTTTGGGTCAAGATCTTTGTGGTTTTTCTTCTCGGGTTCTCCACAGCTTGCAATATGTTGCATTTGGCCATCCCTTGATGGTCCTAAAGATCCACAACAGATTCGATCACCAATACCATCCCGTGTGCTGATTCAACGAGGATGAGGTTTGCGAGGATCTCCCCCACAAGAACCTCTAGCTGATACAGAATCACCAATGGTTCCACCTCTACCATCAAACAGTTCTCGCAATGAGTCCCAGTAATCTCATTATGAATGGAAACCCACCACTCCTGTAAATCATTCTTGCAGTAGCCCGTTTTCCTCACAATGCTCAAGGTTCTTAAGAGGCAGACCTAGCCAAAGCTGGGTGTTGATGCAGAATTTAGTCAGAGCTGTGCACATGAAGGCCGGCTGCCAATGCATTTTCCCTACAATGGCAGAAAGCTCTATCTCCATGCCATGAACATATTCATAATATGTATTTTATAACTGTGAGAAAAAATAGTGGCAGGATGGATAATGAGGATGAAGAGTTTCTTGTACGGCCGTGCGAGTGGATGCATCAGTGGAAAATCATTCAGTGTTTTCCCTTGTTGGAATCAGAATCCAAACTTGCCCCCAATCTTGCTGATTTTTCATCACCGCATCCACGATTTGACAATCAACTACACTCCCCCACCTTTTCGATCCATCATGATGATCCTTAGAGTTTTTCCAGGGTTTTGACCTAACCACTGCTATTCTAGTTCTGGAATGAAGTTTGTAGAAGGTTTAATAGTTTCTGACATTGGTCATTGACCCAAAAGATGTACTGGCTCATCAATACGTTTTCCTGGGGGCCAGGTAAAAACATCCTTATCTTGCAATATTTCAAGTAATTTTTTGCTGTTTGAACCAGAAAAAATCCACTTGCCATGGAATGGAAGCTCTGGCCCTTGTCGTAGTGGGCCCCAGTGCAGACGGAAAACGATACAACCCAAACCCCATGATGCAAAGTCAGGTGACCTTGTATCGGGGTGAAAGGGCGAGCTTGCTCAGATCCAGTGTCCTTGTGAAGCAAACATTCTGAAATTGAAAACATATTCACAAAATTTATAACTTTCCCTTTCTTGTCCCGAGTTCCAGGTCTGAGAGAAAAGTTGACGAGATGCTTTTGGCGGAGCCATTTTGGCCAATCCACTTGACCCAAGATGTATCGTTTCGACACAAGTGAGTATGAATAAGCAATTTGCAGACGATTTCAAGAATTTGAGATAGTTGAATGTTTATGATGGTTTTCTTCTTTTTTCATCAAATTATAATAACTGCATTGTGCTTACATGCTCTGCTTTCTGTTTTCATCAGTGATTTTGTAACCTTAAAGAAAAACTTGGCAGTGTTTTACAGCCCTCCACACACAGGAGATGGAAATGTGAGTGAAAAGGTTATGTTTCGGTTATTTTTCATCGATTCTTATTCAATGAATTCTATCATTAGTTTTTTTGACTGCTGTTTCACTAGTACTTAGTCATTCTTTGCTGTTTACTGGGCTACGAGTCAACTTGTGGGGGTCTGAGATGACCTATGCAATGAAAGAGAATATTCCTGGCCTGGCTATTGTTGTGCCCTGTGGTAGTCCTGCGGTAGGGACCTGGCATGTGTCTATGCCAAAGACATAGCCCAAACCCCTGGTTTCTGACTTGGGGGGCACATGTTTCATTACATTGGTAAGACTACAACAGGAAACTGACAATAAAGGTTGCATATGCAATAGTGTTTGCCTCAAGAACCATCAGGGGCCTAATGACTTGGAGATAGCTCTAACCGGCTCCCCCAGCTTAGCTAGGCCTGCTGTTTTCATAAGAAGTTGTCCATCAACAAATTTCAACAGAGAAGGGGATGAGAGTTCTTGCTTTCCCACTGACAGCCCCAACACGGTTCAAAAACTTACCAGCCTGATGCACATGAAGCAGTTGATGCTCATGCTTATGCTCAATATCCATATCTGAAAAGATACAATAAAAACAAAGGTCATTTTGCTTGCCCAAAGACAGTTAAGTGCCTTTTTAAACAAGACAATATGAGGATCCAAGGGTATAAATAGAATATCTTACACGTAAACCAAAATAGAAAAAGAGGGTTGTTAGAGAGCACTTACTACATGATTCGGGTCAGATAGACCAAATTGATGGTGACCACACTTCAGGACAGTGAAATCTCAAAGTTTTTGTAGAGTGGTGAGTGATAAAGATGATACAGTGCTGTACAAAAAAGAATGAAATGCAATGTTTTCCATATTCCAGAGCTGGAGGCTTCACCAAGAAAATCCTCCTCAATGTTTTCTTCTAAAGAAAACATTTTCCATGTCCATTCTGTGCAGCTCACTTTCATTCTGAGATGCCTAAATCAAGAGAGCCTTGGTGGTGGTATGCTTCCCCACAGGAGTGGACTGAACACTAGGTTCAGTGCTAGGTTTCCTGGATAGGCCCACAAGTAAAAGAGGAGCCTCCTACCAGTGTGCTGAGCCATTAGCTTCAGCTTCAACAAGTGGTGATTTCCTTGAAACCAGGTGGTAGCTCCTTGTGCTAATAGATGTAATGCTTCAAATGAGGTTCATGTGTAGATGATCGGGCCTGGTGCATGGTTGATTCCTTATAGGGAATGGAAGTTGCGACACTGGCAATAAATGCATTGGCAAATGGGGGTTTCTTTTAATGAACTTAGACCAGGCATCCTAGAAAATACAGTAGAACCTTGAGGCCTCCATGGAATAGCCAGATACATTTATTGGCTGTACCATAGTGGCAACTACAACGAGTGCATCAAGACTGGTGGTAGGAGTGGCCGGTGGTAATTGTTACCTGCAGGGACAGGAGGAGAGGGAAAATTCTTGGACAATGATGCATGATAAGTAAGATTGCAGAACAAATCCATGAATCTTTCGATCCTACTATCGGTGCTTGGACCTC
>SZWC01008696.1:57011-69867 GCA_023375785.1 Penium margaritaceum
GGGGGGGGAGTCCCTTCAATTCTGTTCAGAAGTTCTTAGACCGTCAAGAATGGATTCAAGCAATGTACCGGTCACTGTTAAAGTTAGAATTTAATATGTACAAAAACATGACTATGCCAGATGAAATCTGTCTTCAAATTATAGGAAAAACCAGAACCATTGATGCAGTCAAAGACATGGTTTGCAACAGGAATTTGTTGTGGGATTTTCGATCAAATTTACATATTGAGCCATATATTTTATGAATTTCTATCATTTTCCCAAAAAAAAAGATATTCTGATATCTTGTGCTTTTTTCTATCTCAGATCTGATGACATTTTTTTCAGATTTGTGTGATGAGCGAATACGGGTACTGCAAAACAGCTCCATTTCACCCACAGATGTTTTTTTCTCTTGATTTCCACCTTTGAGACAGTCAACCTATCACATGAGTGGATACAAGCTGCCACCCAAGTGAAAGCTTGATTTTCCTCTGAATGACAGCCTGACTTTCTCTTGAGGGACAAAAGAGAAATAGTTTGAGTTTCACATTCAAACATGTTTCTGGCTGAATGAAAACAAAGGATACATAACATAGTGATGAATATTAAAAAAAATCATTCCTTTGACCTGTAATGATATATTCTATGTTGAATTTTCACATAGAAACTGGCCAGTGAGACCAAACCAAAAATGAGGTGAAACATGTTTTGGCCCGAGCCAACCCGGATGTTGTTCGTAACTTTCAATGATTTTCCTTCTTTTACTTGAACACATGATACCATCCTTTGTGTCTTTAAATGTTATGGATTCCATTAGTACTCTAAACATGTTCCTTCTTTTTTCACTCTCCATGTTTTATAACTTAACGGTTGTATTCTTTTGGATAGTTTACCATAAATGAGTTCCCCAAAACCTCCTCCTTCAACGAAATTCTGATTAAAAAAAAGATCACCTAAAACATGGCAAAAGATCACAAATCAAGGGAACCTATTTCATGAGTGGCCACGAGCTGTCCAAGCTGAAACACCAGATGGAATAGATTCTAAGGTATTTCGTTTGCTATCCTTCAACATCTCCATATGTCGCAATGATTCTCATGTATTTCATTTGTGAAAAAAATACCAATAAAACGTGTACATACATGGATTACCAAATTTTGACAACATCCCCATTAAAAAATTCTTTCCTCTTTGCAAGAAGAACCAAGGAAATTTGAAAAAAAGAACAGCGGTTCCAGGTGGTAACTTGTTATTCCAACTAGTATTTGACACATCCAAACACATTTGGGATAACACAACTGGTGTCTTTGATATTAGTAGGAATAATCTAGAGTGTCAATGAATCCATCTGATTTCCCTAAAAAAACTACCAAGTGAAATGAGGGTGATAGTGAAAAAGAGATATTATTACTCCTTGAGAATTCCTTGAACTTGATGCTAGCCTTACCATAGGCTTATCCAATGGTGGAATACATCATGGCCATAGACATTTCCAATCAAGAAGAAAAGACAACAGCACTGAAGAAAAACCCTTGAAGGAAATGTCTGAAACTATTTTGCAATTAAGATGAATTACACGATGGAATAAGGAGGAATTTTCTGTTATGTACGTGTTCAGGACATGGTGTTGCTATCAAGAATATGGACAATGTGGAGTTTGCACCAAACACCATGTCCTCAAATATCATAAGTCTCAGTGAAATCTGAAGTGTTAAAAAAATGGATGAATGGATGTCTTTGATTCCAACATCAGTTACGGCATCATTAAGTGGCCTAAAAACCTCAATCCAACGGATGCTACCGGCCAAAAGAGACCAGATTTTATGGCAGAAGTCAACATGCTGCAGATTGAGAGAGGCCAGTACATGTACCAACCGTATGCACAAGGCATTCAACATATCTTCAGATACAACAAAACCAGATTGTTTAAATTCAAAGACCCTCCCAGTCTTCACAATGAATGCTATTAGAACATTACCATGACACTGGTCCAGATAGAAACTTTGGTGGGGACAAGACCCTCACAGGTCGAGATGAAAACCATTGTCACAACGCATGTCAATGTTTTCACCATTTGTGATACAATTGAAGGAGAATCAGAGCCCCAGTTTTGCTTCAATCTCTACCAGTTCCAGAGGGGCCATCTTTTATGCAGATGCAGATCAACCACCAACCATAAGTTTTGCATAAAACATCACTACATTTGAAACCCATTGGGATAGCACAACATGAGGTGGTTTATGATGCACTTACTGCAAAACTAGAACATGCACAGAGTTTGAGGAATATGCCTGTTACGGATATCTAACGACAAGACTTCCGCCGCATATGGTAGGAGACACTTCAAACCCTTGCAAAGACACAAGCAGTGATAAATCAAGCAAGAGAAAAAAAATCATATGAATGTTACGTTCAGATATGCTGACCACGTTCTTCTCAACTCCGTGAGCATGAAATTCTATGGATAGGACTGTGTAAAGCTGAAACCTAAGTGGATCGGCCTTTTTCTCCATCATGGAGATAAGGAGCGCCTTCACCCCCTTACCACTCTGCCGCTCAAACATAGCAACAAAGGCTTGAAGATCATCCTTCACCATGCTGCTGAGAAATACATCCACACCTTACGGCTGTGGTCTTTGATGCAAGTGAGGAAATATCTACTGCCTTTGTTGGATGGTATGCAAAAGGGACCGCACACATCCTAGTGGATGAGGTCAAGGGGTGCAAGAGAATGCATACCATTATGCCTGAAAGGCTTCTTCTTAGCCTTTCCCTGAAGGCAGGGCTTACACATGTTTCCAGCTACTTTTTTTCCTCATCACCTAGCTTAATCTCATGTACTAGCTCTTGTATTGCCATAAACACCAATTTGCAATGAGCCATGTTCCCAAAGTGCATGTGCCACGGGTTCTCCTATCATGTTTTTGGGCTAAAATGAACAGCCCCGGTGGCTACCTTTTCTTGTGGTTCTGTTGCAGGTTCTTCCACTGCCACTGGTTCCACTTCTCCAACATTCCCTTCTTCATCAGACTCTCCATCACTGCTCCCTTCATCATCCCTCTTCGTAAAATCTTCCACCTTTGATTCTGTCCTCAGGACCCACATTCCATCAACATCAGAGACTTGGGCAACAACTTTCCTTCCATAGTAGGAGATACCCATGTCCTTGATAGGGAAACTCATTGCTTCCTTTTTGTGAACACCACTTTCATGCCATGATCAGTGATCTGAGAGACGGAAAGCAGGTTGGCTATGAAACACGACAAGTAGACTAGCCCCTTGCTTAAGATCTGAGTATACACCATAAAAAACCACTGTAACCAGCTTATCACCAATCCCCTAAACTGCCTCAACCTTTCCGTTGGCAACTATGAAGTTATTGTTGCATAGAGCAAGAAAGATTATTCATCTGTTTTCACATGTGTTTCATTCATTGGTACCTGAATCAATGCCGTTTTCCCCTGGCCTGAGTGTGGCCCTCTATTTTTTAGAGGCACACTCAGCCATCAAGCTATTGGGATCATTCCCAATGTTTTCCCCTTTCTCTCCATCCCTATCTCCTCCCTCCTTCTTGGTTTCCCTGAAATTTTGAGCCCAGAGTCCACCCTTGCACCAGTTGTGGCCGTTTCCTTGGTGCTCTGGACCCCTACCGCTTTTGCCTGTGCTGCTTTTTACCCAGTACCCAGAAGAGGAGGCATACCAGTTCTTTTTACTTCAAATGCAGCCATGTTTGCTCCACTTCACCTGCTACACATGTTTTCATCCTGTACGAAGTCCAAGATAGTGGTGTCAGTCACTTCCGGCCTCCAGTCACTGCGATCATTGGGCACCAACTCTGTGGCAGCATCATCAGCAATACAATGGCCTACACATCCAAGTCTGGGTCCTACCCTATGCTTGTGGATTATTGCACGAGTGTCTCAAATTTCTGTAGAAAGGAGCGAAATTCCTCTCCTTAACCCAATCTCATGCTGATGAATGAATACACGGTTGGCAATTGAGGAGGACCAGAACGCCTTGACTAGTTTGGTGTATTTTGCAGCTACCACTGTGCAAAGACTGATGTGTGAAAGGACTGAGGGTTGTACACAGGACACAAGAATGATGAGAGTCTTCTCGTTGAGCTTTTTTNTATGCCAATGCACCTATGTTTGATGCCAGTATAGGCTGGTGGTCGACAGGGGCAACTGCTTTCCCTATTCATTGACTGTTGCAAGAAGCTGTAGGCTGATTTAAGGTTTCAAGAAGGAAAGGTGCACATCTGTTGCATGCCCCGCATCCTGATGTCAAGCTGCAAACAGAGAACTTTGGTGAGAGCAAAGGCACTCTTGCTGCTTATGAAATAGCGGTTGCATGCATGAAATTTCTCTAACCAGAGGTGTGGGCTCATAACCTTTTTTTTTTTGCTATTGAGCTAACAACCTCTGGCACAGATTCGGCAAAACCAGAAAGCTCAATTTTTTTGTTACACCTTCTTCCTTTACATGTGTTTGTTATGCACCACAAACCTAATCAAGCACACACTCCACCTTCAACAGTACTTACGCCTTAGCATAACATCTCAAGAAGAGCTCAAGTCTTCCATACACAAAAAAACATCTAGTAAGGGCTAGCTAATGAGCATGCAAGACAAGTCATTTTATAGGTTTCTTTCTAATTTTAGCACTCAAAATCAAATTCATGAGAAATTTCGTGACCCAGCCACATTACCAATGGACTTGCCCTGTGAAATTGACATTTGACAGTGCTAGTGCCACAGTGGCAGAACAATCACAATGCTTCCAAGAAGCTGTGGAATTCCTTTCTTGGAAGTTTCCTTTGTAACCAAGATGTGCATGGGTCCAAGATCAAACTCATGACCTCTCAATCACCCATGTGAACAAAATGTTTGAATTTGAGATTCACCCACATGGTTTACCTACATGTCATGTCTCACAGGAGATAGAGCAGAAGTGAATCACCGGACAAAAAATCCAGGGGTCATACCTCCATAGAGGGCAGAGAATTCTGGAACCATCCTGTAACAGTGAAAAAGGGGCATGTGTATAAAAACCATAAAGTGTGAGGTGACACAATGGAACAATGGACAAAGAATACTATGACTAAGAGAGAGGTTTTTTCACATCCAATCCTTTTCAAGCATTGCTTTTGAAATTTCCCTTTCAGAATAATCTCTGAGAGAAGAAATGTTCGTTTCAAAGGTATTTCTTGCAAACCCTTTGGATTTTCATGTTGCTTGTTGAAAACATCATACAGTCAGTGATCGTAACTACTCATATGATCAAAGTATTGATTGCATGAGATATAAATAGGATTTCAAATGGCAAAAAACTGAAAGAATAGATGATAAATCATGAAATTCAAACAGACTCAAATTAAATTCAAAGGCAAAAATACAGTGCATCTCATTTATATATCCAAAGGAAAGTACAATGCCTCATAAACATCTTCATGTTTCCATTCTAAGTGAGCCAATGCCTTCAGTGTATTTCTTTCTGATGTTCCGTGTCCTCGTGGATTGACTTCAATAGAAAACAAAAGGAAAAACATCTGAACTTGCAAAGAAATATTCTCAACAGCATGATCTTTGTGCAAAGCATCTGTTTAGGTGAAAAATGGTGTCAGTAACAGCAACGTTTATGTCTCTTTAAAAAAACCATTGCATAAATTTATGTATACATCATTCTGTTGCATTTCTTCACAGAAGCTTCATAGAAACTCAATGAGGGATGCACTGAGAAGATCCTAAGAGAATTGAGAATTTTCCTCTGTATGTGTTTGACCACTATAAAATTCCTTCCAAGTGAATGGGTTTGATGTGATTGAATTGTCCCTCCCACAAAGCACAGTGGAGGTTGGGGCATTTGGCCAAAATTCCCTTAGGCAAATGTCTTAAAAATCCTAAGGTCATTCCGGATCGGCCATACATTTACGGAAAGCAATGCCCATGAAACACCTCCCCACCTCCTCTTTTAGCAGAAACATCCAGGCGCGTGGCAAGAGGTTTGTTGATGCTGGATATAATAGCCGTGGTTTATTTTGTAAGTCTTGTAGGTTGTCGCACGGCTCCCAACTATCATGTGATATGCTATAGCCCTGCCACTTGGCAACATCCACCACCTTGTATCATATCTTCTGTCCAAGGATGTCTTTTACCTGAAGTTTTGTGCCTTTTTTTGCTTTTAAAAGTGGTGAAAAATTCATGTCTCTATAAGGTGAATGCTTGCTTGGATCAAAATAGAGTTTGAGGCAGCTATGTGGAGCTGTGGGTCCATAGCCATGCTTACATTGAACTGAATTCTGGCATTTTCACGTATGTGCTTTTCCTCAATAACAAACGGCCTCAACTCTTAGGATATGTTTTGGTGAAAATACTTCTCTGAAGCTTGATTTTCACCGAGCTGGACACAATCACCAACGTGGAACTCATTTTCCATTTGATGGTTGTAGCTTGCATCGCTACACGAGCATCTAACTTGTGTCATCCTAGATCTTGTCGCTAGATGTCAATTGCTAGTATGCTTCTTGAACTCTGCAAATCTACCATGTTTTGGGGTAGTTTTCCATAATACACCTTGAAGGTTACGTCAACTATTGCTACGGAGGTCACAGATTTGAATGCAAGCTTAGCGGCTGGTAGCTGGGACTGCCCATTCAGTGCGATGTGTCCTGCACAAGGTTTGGATCACTTCTTTGAGTATCTAATTAGTTTTCTTGGTTTACCCATCAGTCTGGGTGTACAATTCCAATGATAAATGGATACCACTACCATACCAAGCCATTATCTCCCCTTCAAAACAACTGGAAAATGTCCCATCTAAGTTGCCAGTGATGGAGGGGGGCCTGTTGTGTAGTCGGAAAAGGTTTTTGAGGAACAGCCACGTTGTTCCCTTCGTCAATACCATTGTGGTATTCATGAAAATGGGAGGCATCTCAAGACACTAATCGACCACCACAAGGATCACATCAAACACTACCAGTGTGATGGGGAAACATGTTACAAAGTCCATGGATATGACTGAATATGGCTCCATCAGCACCAGTAGTGGTTAAGGCCAACCCATGAGTTTGGTTCATCGTGACTTATGGATTTAACCCACGTCACATGTCTTGCACTAGTTTACAATATAGGTTTTCATCTTGTCCCACAAATTGTATTTCCAGGGCTTCTTCAGCCTTTTGTGCTCAAAGATGTGTCCATCCAGACTAGTGTCATAATACTCCTCCACTAAAGTTTATCGGAACTCATTGTTGGGTGGTACAATCTGACTAGAAAATCACCATTACAAGTGAGATCCATCAAACCATTATTTCTTGTCATACCAGTAAAACTTCTCGTTTCCCATTGCAAAAATCCTTACACCATATGGGTATCATTGATCGTATTACGAGCCAATCTCAGTCATCAAGTCTGATTTCCGACTTAGAGTGTTTGCCTGATTTTTTCCTTCGGTCAGTAATTGATGTCATAGTTGAATTTCTACTTGAGTAACTCTGTCCAATGCAAATTTATATGGCTCAGATTTTTCTTAGTCTTGAGATTTCAGTGCGTGTTGATTGATGCAAACAGCACACATCCCACATTCCAAGAAACAGTGCCATGTCTTGAACACATGCATGGCCAACAAATTTTCTTTTCCATGTACCACATTATTCACCCCCAACATGCATAGTTTTCTCAATATGTACATGAACGGTTGTTCTCCAATACTCTTTTCTTAGAGGAGAACGGCTTGGGTTGATCAGCCAAACATGTTGATGTGTCATTTTTAGGGATAGATTTAAGGTTAGAGATTTTCTAAAGGAGTTGAGAATTTCTTGTTCAATTTCTACCCACCTCCACTCGGTGGTTCTATGAGTACAATCAGAAAGAAGACTTGACGATTCTGTGTAATCCTATACAAATTGATGATAGTAGTTTCTGAAATCCAAAAACACTTCGACATATGAACCATTGGTGGGTGTTGGCCAATCAGTAACTACCAACACCTTCTTTGGGTCCAATCCAATCCCTCACGGATGATGTCCTCCAAACATTTGATCGAATGGGGATGAAAGTCATTTGGGATCATCCTGAAAACTCTATCTCTCTATATAAAACTCTAAGCGGTTGTTGAACATGTCCGTTATGCTCCTCCAATGTGTGGCTATAAAGAACAATGTTTTCGAGGTAGAAAATTTCAATGTTATCAAGGCACAGCAAAACATTTTATTAATTCCCACCAAAAGTCACCGTGGAGTTTAAAAGTCCAAAAGGCGTGGCCGTGAGCTTAACGTGCACATGGAGGGTGTTGAACTTTCTTCATCGTTTTTGTGGTCCACAGATTATAGCATTAAACAAAAGCACAACTGGGCCATGCATGTTAGCTGACTTAACAGGCATATGCCTGCTTAGCCTGACTTGGCCAGCCTGTTCCGCTGCTTTGCCTGAGCAGCTCTAAAAATCAAGAGAATTCATGCACAGATGATGATCCGTGTCATTGTTGGCTTGTGTGCCAACAGTGACCTATTTTCGATTGCACCACACCTGCCGTGGTGTGGTGCATTCGAGAAGCACAATGGTTGCCACTCTCTAACCAAAAGGCAGAAGTATCTATGACGTTGCAATCAGTCACAGACATTTATGCAATGTCATTCTGTCGGCACCCAAAAGAAATGTATGTGTGCCACATACATTTCAGAACACAGACATAGTCGAACAGTCCAAGGTGGGGCCCGATAGGGGTCTGATGTTATGGGGTTAGTGCATGGGGTTAGTGCACTAGTTCCCCATGAAAAAACACAATGATTATGCACATAGTGCAGGAAATTGTCTAATATGGGACCAGTGACCCCCAACGCCTTAAAGGGTTCCAGTGCATGGGGCTAGTGCGTGAGGGCAGTGCGCTCGGTTTCCATATAAAAGTACACTAATCATGTACTCAGTGTGTGATTTCATCGTACATGGATCGTTGGATCACCATCCCTATGGGAGGGTCCAGTGTGTGAATGAGTGTATGAGAGTAGTGCGCTTGTTCTCCACACAGAAATACACAGATCACGTACCCAGTGCGTGACTTTGTCTTCTGTGGCTCATTGAATCCCACTCCTGTAGGGGGTCAAGTGTGTGGGACTAGTGTATGAGGACAGTGTGTTTATTCTTGTACTTAGTGTACGATTTTGTCTTGTGTGGAACCTTAGACCCCACTTGTATGGGGTTCCAGTGTGTGGGGGTACTTTATGAGGGCAATGTGCTTGTTTCCCAGATAAACGTACGCTGGTCACTTAAGAGGTGTGTGGTTTTGTCTCACATGGAACATTGGACCCCCACTCCTAGAGGGAGGTCCTGTGCTGGGGCTAGCATATGGAACATTGAGAATTCCCTCATTCTCAACACAAAAAAACATTGTTCACACACTCAGTGCGTTATTTTGTCTTGTATGGGACCTTTGACCCCTTCCATGGGGGGTCAAGTGTGTGGGGCTAGTGCATGAGGGTAGTGAATTTGTTTCCCATATAAAGATACACTGGTCACACACTTGGTGCTTGATTCCACCTTACATTGAAATTGTATCCCCACCCCTCTAGGGGGGTCCAGTGCGTGGGGGTAGTGTATGAGGGTAGTAAACTCATTCTTTACATAGAAATACGCTGATCAGGCACTAAATGCATGATCTTATCTCATATGGAACATTGGTCCTCCACTCCTTTGATGGAGGCCAGTGAGTGGGGCTGGAGTGTGAGGATAGTGCGCTCATTATCCAAACATGAATACACTGATTACGTAATCAGTGTGTGATTTGGTCTCATCTGGAACATTGGACCAACACTTCTTTAGAGGGGTCCTGAGCGCGGGGCTAGTGTATGAGAAGTACTCTCGTCCCCCATAAAGAAATACCCTGATCACGCACTCCGTGTGTGATTTTTTCTTCTATGGAACTTTAGACCCCCACTCCTATGGGGGGGTCCACTGCGTGGGGCTAGTGTATGAGGATAGTGCGCTTGTTGTCCATACAAAAAAACTCTGATCACGTACTCAGGGATTTCTTCTCCCAGACAAAAACAAAATGATCATGCAATCAGTTTGTGAGTTTGTGCTATGTGGAATTCTGGACCTACACTCCTAACGGGGGGTGCACTGCATGGAGCTAGTGTCTAACGGAAACATTTGCCCCTCCATGTAAAAATACACAAATCACGTACTTTGTGTATACACAAATTTCAATGGTAAACTTCAATTTCAGCGCACTTGCTCGGTGCTAGTGCACTAAAAGTACGTGAAACTCTGTATGTTAATTGAACACCATTGGGCATACATGCACGACAAGAGGCCAGCCCCCTACACTCCTCTCCAAATTCCCGAGAGTCGACCCCCATCACATGCTCTCAGAAGTGTTGGCCCCTATCACATCTCGAGAGCCTCTGCCCACATATAAGGATAAGTTTCAAACCAAAACTTTGTCACTCCACTCTCTCCAGCCGCTCTACCTGCTCCACCCCCTCCACCCGCTCCAGCCCATCCACCCGCCTACCCTTCCATTTTCAACATGGAATCAAGCAAATAGCTCGTCTTTGACTCCGCTGCTTCTGCTCTCACCGCTTCCACCGTTCCCGGTTCCACCATCATCATCACAACTTCTGTTGTCACCAATTCCAATGTTCCCACTTCCACAATCGTTTTTGCGACTTCCGCCATCGTGGTTCTTGGGGCCACTGTCCTGTCACTGCTGTCAGTTTGCTTCGTCCTTGCCTTCATCACTGTCATCGTTGCTACGGTTGCCGCCACTGCCGTCACCACCATCATCGTCCTTTGTCACCATTGCCATTGCCTTCCCATTGCCCCCGCCACCTTCCCCACCTCAGTATGATGGTCGGGCCATCACCATCGTTGGTCCAACCCGCCGGTACCCGCGACGTCCGACCCAGCGATGTCGTTCATCCGGAGGTGTCCCTCACCACCTCCCTCACCAACATTTCTCGAGATACCTCTGGCCACGACACGGCCATTATCCCTGAGGTCCCTCCCCACAATCCCCCTGCCGACCTCCTCCACGGTATCCCACGGACCCTTGCTGCCATCGCGGCTGTGGCTTCAGATGAGGCAGCCAATGTCCGAGCTCCGGTCACTAACAGACTCATTTAGGGTTTAGGGTTTAGGGTTTAGGGTTTAGAGCTCCACGTCAATGTTGTTGGTGCTGTGGCTGGCACTGGTTGGGTTGTTTCTGAATGCACTGACACGCCTTCCAACTGCCACCTATTGTTGAGGATGCTGGCGACACTGTCACTGAGCCCGCAATTTGTGGTAAGCCTGTCCATCCGAGAGCGCTCTCACGGGAGTTCTCGGTCTTGTCTCGAGCGGCTCGATGATTTGTGCGGGTGCCGACATCGGGGGTAAGGCGGACAAGTGATAGCGTTGAACTCAACGGTTACACGTGTGAAATGGTTCTTTTGTACTGTATATGTGTATGTCCGGCCTTTGCGTGGTGAACTAGTACATATGTCACCGTCGAAAAGAATTGTTTACAGTCCATCCAATACCGTGTGAGAATTTTGTCCTTGTGCATCGCAAACCAGGGGTTGTAAGAAAACATGATTTCTTATGGTTTGGTTGCCCACCGAGCGTTTTCGACTCTTCTTTTTCCGTCTAAGGGGCAGTGGTGGAAGCGAGCCAGAAGCGTCGGAAGGCCGACGCCTGGTAAGACTCCAGCCAGAAAAAGTTAAGTGGGAGTATATCTGACGGCTTCCTGGAAATCTTTTCCAATGCGAAGCCACATCTCACACCGTTGAATGCAGCGTAGCTAAAGCTATGCATGAAATGTTTTTTTTTCTGGCTCCTCTAGTGCGACCATCGAACGTCGGTGGTTCCCACCCGGTAGTCGGGCTCATTGACTACCTGGTGGGAACTCGCGACCCCTCGTAACCCATCTGGCCTCCATTCGTGTGAGAGCCACCGTCGATCTGGCTAATCTACGGCAAGTCGCTGGCCCGCCGTAAATTAGCCAGATCAACGGTGCTCAGGTTGCTGGCGTAAACATCTTTTCCACATTTTTTTGTGGCATGTGATGTCATCAATTGATAGTCGACATCACTATTCACCTATAGTCCGAGTGTGCCCACTCTCGCAGCGCAAACGAGTGCAAGTAGGGGTGAGGCTGGTTGCGGTTGGAATCGATGGTTGAACGAGTTCAACCATCATTCTCGCAAGTGCTGTCCATGGGAGTTTTGCCTGGAACGTTGTCGAGGCAGTCCAACTTGACCCTCCATGATTCTCTGTCCGAATGGGGTTCCTTCAGCTCCTGTTCAACTAACTTATTGGGTCCCACTCAGCACACCAATTATCAGACGATATCGTTTCAACCAACAACCTTCAACCAATCAACATGAAGCATCCATAGTTGAAAGTTTGATGCCAGTCCTCGGTAGCTGAATCAACCTTTGGACATGACAGTAAGCATAGGACTCATGACCGGCTTTCTGAGTGAGGCAAAATCTGTGCGCAACTCGTGGACCCACAAAGTCCTCAACTATGTTGAGCTAAGCCTATGTCCGGTAGCATTCTACCACCGATTCCAACCGCAACCAGCCTCACTCTATATGTCGAGTCGTAATTTTCCGAACGATGCCGCCACTCGCCTGCGCGAGAGCAAGAATCTCGAATCTTGGTGGTGCTCCTGCTCACCCTACTGCCACTGCTCCCACCGCTTACGCCACTGCCGACACTGCTACCGTTGGGGCGGCTGTTGCTGGCCCCCCCCTCCTCCATCCTGTCCTTCTTTCCACTGCTTTAGCACTCAGGCTCCACTCGCCAAAATAACTGCCCTCTTCACTCACCTCACAGCCAATCGCCCGCCTCCAACGGTCTCTCCCCCACTGTGCCTTCACTGCTGCCCCCCCC